>JAVJIF010030161.1:0-58559 GCA_038442645.1 Agave tequilana | reverse complement strand
GTAATTACTTTCATCTTCTCAGGGTCTGGAGAAACTCTC
The DNA here is from genome assembly GCA_038442645.1 of Agave tequilana. Classification (NCBI taxonomy): domain Eukaryota; kingdom Viridiplantae; phylum Streptophyta; class Magnoliopsida; order Asparagales; family Asparagaceae; genus Agave; species Agave tequilana. The sequence goes on along the minus strand of JAVJIF010030161.1, from coordinate 58,520 downwards.
TCGGATGAAACCATAAATCCTAAAAAGGATAGCCTTGTCTGTACAGAAAGCACACTTCTTTGAGTTTGCATAGAACTTCTCAGTTTGAAGTTTACGAAGGACTTACCTCAGGTGATCCATATGTTGCTCCTGAGTTCGGCTGTAAATCGGTATATCATTAAAGTACACCACTACGAATTTACTAAAAAATGGTCGAAACAATTGAGTCATCACTCTCATGAAATGTTAGGTGCATTGGACAATCCAAAACGCCTAACCAACCATTCATAAAGCCTTGCTTTAGTCTTAAAGGCAGATTTTTATTCATCCCCTGATGTGAATTCTAATTTGGTAGTACTCACTCTTAAGATCTATCTTGGAGAAGAATGTGGCACCTGATATCAAATCTAGCATATCATCTAGACAAGGAATGAGAAAACGATACTTGACAGTGATTTTGTTGATTGCGCAACTATCCACACACATACGTCATATACCATTCTTCTTTGGCGTCAAAAGTGCGGGAACCGCATATGGGCTCAAACTTTCTTTAATGAATCCTTTGTCAAGTAATTCTTCTACCTGTCGTTGTAACTCTGTGTGCTCAGTAGGGTTCATCGTGTAATGAGGCAGGTTTGACAAAGTTGCTCATTAGACTAAGTCAATGAGATGTTGAATATCTCGCATTGGGGACAAGTCACATGGCAGATCTTTGGAAGGATTCCGAAAAATTCTTTCAGTATTGATTTAATGTGTCCTGAGATCTGCACCTCAGTCTCTGGCTCAGCTTCTCGAGCAACAGGTGCATAACAAGTCGAACCTTCCTTCAAGCTCCTTTCAATTTGATCGTGGCTAATCAAGTTCATTATCATCTTACCTTTATCCTTATCACTCTTCTTTTCAGGAGTTAATGTATCCACTTTTCCTTTGTCTTTGTCAATCTCCTTTTAGAGAAGGCGGTTTAGGTTGATTCGGCATTAGCTTCACCTTCTTGCCATTATGGACGAACGAGCAGTGGTTGGTATATCCATATATAGTCACATCTAAATCAAACAACTATAGTCATCCAAAATGATATGACCAACATCCATAGGGAGTATGTCACACCAAACATTATCTGTGTACATGGCAAACTAGATGGGAATTTGACATCTCTCTTGAACTTCTATGGGTGTAGCGTCGATCCATGTAACCTTGTAGGGTTGGATGCTTCACCAGTTTCATCCCTAAGGTGCTTACTAATTTCAACGTCAAGGCGTTAATACAACTGCCACTATCGACTATCATCCTGCAGCTCTTGTACCCAATATGACAGTTCTTCTCCAGCCGTTGATTTGCTCGGGTTGCGCTAAGGTGCAACTAGCTACCCCTAATTGGGCTTTGTCTACACTAAGAGTTATGTTCGTCACTCCCACAGTTCTATTGCAGTCATTGAATTCACACTATTCGGCAGAGGTATCTGAGTCATCATCCTGTCGGTGCACGCACTTCTACATCATCCTCTTCTTCTACATCTTCAATTGAAGCTTTCACTAAGAGGGTCTTAGTTTGACTCGGGCACTACCTGGCAATATGTCCATACCATTGACATTATAGCATTGGGTCTGCGGGTTGAGCTTTGCTGGTTCACTAGTCGTTCTTCTCTCGGGGGTTGTTGACTTATATTAGAAGAACCTACTAGTCTAATGCTTGAAGAACTGAAGACAGGTTAGCTTGGGGCACGAAAAGACCGGCTAAAGCTAAGTCTGCTAGTGGTTGTGACCTTAGAGATATCCCTAGGCTCAGTTCGATAGAAGTAAGATCCTCCAAACTCATCCAAATCGGTGACTAGCTAATATGCATGCTCTAGAGTCGTAATGCCTCGAGCGATGAGCTCTCGACGATAATCATCCTTAAGACCTGATCTAAACCTAGACAGGGTTTGTTCGGGGAATTCAAACTCGAATGCACTGCAGCGATTCAAATATTCATCAAACTTAACGATGTAATCGGCGGCCGATTTGTTTCCTTGAGTCAATTTATTTCACTTGTCCAGTAATTGCTGAGACGGTGGAACATACTTCAACCTAAATTTCTCTTTAATGCCCTCTCAAGTCTCCACTGAATCATCCTTTCTATACCTCATTATCCTTTCAAGGTTTTTCAAAATTGTCCGGCTTGCTCCATTACTTTCATCATTACAAATTGAATTTTTTTAGACTCGGACATGTCATGCCAATGAAAGTAGCGGTCCATCGCTAGCTGCCAATCTATATAAACCTGAGGGTCTAAACGTCCATCGAAGAAAGGAGCATCTACTTTCACACTTTTGATATACTGAGCATCTGTGAGCTGTATTGTAAAGTTGAACTCGCTCACGCTGGGTAACCTACAGTCATTTCGAGACTCGTCATCCTCTATGATTTTCTTCGATTGATTTCTATCCTTTCAAGTCGTGTGGCTAGGTCTCTACAATTGACATTAGCCTGTTCTCTAAACTCTAGCAGACGTTGATCCATCTGATCCATCCTAGCAATGAGTGTGTTAAGTGTATTCTTAAGGTTAGGGTCCATTGGTGCAAAGGTCTCTCCTACAATAAAAGTTTAGCACTTCTAGTTGGCATGCACGATCCAAACTAATCCTAAATGCAAACTATCCTAGGTGAGATGTATGCTATGCAGGAGGAATCAGAGATTAGATTAATAGCAAATTATACCAATTTTAAGCGTTGTTGATCAACACGTGATTAAAAAAATACAATGTTGGGACAGTGATTTAACTGCAAGTGCTACAGTAAATTTCAAATCAATCCAAGCGATCACTGATTCAAGTTAATTTAGATGCACAATCAATATCAAGTCAGGTTGCCACTGAAGACCAGAAGCACACAACTCACTATTTAGTGGGTAGCAGTCAATAGGTTTTACCTTGCGACAGATTGAAAAAACTATCTCAATTAAGTTGCAGAAATAACTGAACAGAAACTTCAACGATTACATAAGAGGCGACGAAGCTTGAACCTGGATGTGACGGTTGTAAACGCATAGTACTGATCATCAGAAATCTGCTGCTTCAAAAATGGCTCGATTTGGACTTGAAACGAGCTCAGGATGCCACCGAAAGATTGAACTGAGTTGCTGAACTGAGTCAACTCGCTTAGTGACGTCAGCAGTAACGTCAGTCGTAGCGGGTAACAGTTCGGGTTGGTGTTGTAATGGGTCGTGTGGCTGGATCCGACCCGACTCGCCCAATTCCTTAAACCTTGTTGGATTTAATGGGTCGGGAACGACCCACTTCACTCAGTTGCCCGAGGCTCCCTTTTCTTCCCCTGATCTCAGCTGGGCAAGGTCGAATCACGATGAGAATCGGGGCAGCAGGGATTTGGCTTGACGACGATAGAGAAGGTCTGACGAGGGCAGGAGAGGTCAGGGAAGGTCGCAATAGTGGCGGCGAGTAGCGGACAATGTCTGCGGCATCGGCGAGTCTGGATACAGTCATCGATCACGAGGCTGCCAGCGATGAACTCCGAAGACCTTGGAGTCGTCGACGAGGAGTGTTGAAGCTTCGGGGGGTGTTGGGTTCCGATAAGACCTCGAGATCTGATCTTGGGTGGCTATCGCAAGTTGCAGGTAAAGACAACGAGGCCATCGGCGAGGACGGCGTCGACCTGGGAGGAGATGATAACGAGGGAAATGAGTGGTGATGTTGATGATGATGATGATGATGATGGGTTATGATGTTGATGGTGGCGGTGGATGGTGGCGGTGCTTGACAAAGTCGGTGGCGTGGTGACCTTGGCGTGAGCGGTGGAGCTTGACGACGAAGTCGGCGGCGTGGTGACGGACCTGGTGATGTTAGGTTTAGGGTTTTCAGATAGTGGGGAAGGGAAAACGATAGGGCGAGGAAGACGTATTCAATTATTTTCTTTTCTTTTCTTTTCTTTTCTTTTCTTTTCTTTCTCTTTGTTTTGAATAAATCTAAGATTAATCTAGATCTAGGGTTTTGGGAGAGAGCCTAGGGCAAAGTGGGGGAGGCAATTTTGAAAGAGAGAGAAACCAAGAGCTCCGATACCAAATTGATGTAAAACTTAGATCACAATCACCTTCAAATAGGAACTAGGGTTTAAAATTTAAAAGTAAGAAACAAGATAGAGTTTTTGGTTTCACACCCTTGCATGGGCTTCACACCCAAAACTCAAGAACAAAGAAACTTAAGAATTAAATGAAAAATTTATGAAAATTTTAATCATTCAATAATAATTCCAAAAAGAAGTCTAGGGGCCCTTTTATAGAATTTATAAAAATATACTTTTAAGAAATAACCGATGTGATACTAAATAACTGCATAAATGAAACACCTACTAAAGCAACTAACTAAAATAAAAGAAAGATAAAACCAAAGGACTGCAACACGTCACTTTCTGGATCTAAAATAGACTCGATCGAACCGTCCACTAAGCGGTGTGATGTCCTCATCAATACTATCACAGTCCATAATACATTTAGTTGGATATCTAAAGACTACATGAAATGCGCAGTTAGAATGCAAAATACACCCGAAGGCGCTAGAATTGAAATGCGTTCTAGTGATATTACATTTTCTCACTGTTTTTTTTCCTTTTTCAATTCACCTTGTACTTATCTAAAAGCGCTCTTGACTAAAGATCTAGATAATAAGATGCCGCAAATAATTCTCAGAGTAAAACTGAAAATCTGTAGAAGAAGTTCTATCTAGTATCAAGGCTATTCATTGTTTATTTAGGAGAAGCTTGTTTAAGCTGGCAGCGACTTTTCCAGATATAATTACTTGGTGATATACTTATTTAAATCTAAACAGAAATGATAATTGAGTACATTCACTCTCTGGGAAAAATATAGAATATTTCAATTTAAGAAGAAGAATTTTACCAAGCATAGTCTGACTATTGGAGACACTTGCTAGTAAATCCACATCTCCTCAGCACTCTTGAATAAAAAATTGCCTGAATCAACTTCAGAGGTAACTATAAAGCCCTCACATGCTTTCCCGATGTTAAGAATTTTAACTCCCAGTTTGCACTTCAGCATAAAGGTCTTCAGTCAGACCAATCCAGCTGACCAACGTGCAGTATGATCAGAATGCGTAGTGTTAAGTAATAGTAACTTGGATGGATAAATTAGCGTCTGATATCTGCTAACAAAGAATTGACAGTCTCCAGCTTGAGGTTTTGAATTCCATATTCTTAGGTGCAATGATACCTTTTCTTTTTTTTTTTTCCAGGGACAACTCAGTCAATCAAGAAAATTATCAGAATGCAACTCATCTTCACTGATATCAGCTCTTAGAGGATTTTCTAGCAACTCAGGCTTATTTCCATAATATTAACTTCAAGCGTGCTCCTCACTAATATCATAAAGGTATGAGCACAAGGTTCCAATTTCTTCTGTATCATCTCATCATAGAAGTAGAGTGCCCACTTGATCTCACCCTTCCTGCAGCACCCTTCGATCATTGCATCAAATATACACCCAGTCAGGGTCAAAGATTTCTCTTCAATAAGAGTTACAAACTTTTCAGCCTCCTTCAACTTCCCACATTCACAAAGGTTTCTAATCAATGAAGTACAGACCACAGGGCCAAGAATAAGGCCTCTGTGCTCCATTTCATAGTATAGTTTGAGAATCTCCTGAGTCTTTCCAATCTTCCCATACCCATCAATTAGTTTAGAGTAAATCTCTTCATTGGGGTCAAACCCCTTATCTATTAAAGTAGTTAATATCTCATTCGCCTTCTCAACCTGCCCAACTTCGGAAAGCCTTGCCATGATCTCACTGCAAGCAGAGCTATCGGGAAGAAATCCTTTTTTCAGCATCTTTTCATAGAACTCCAAGCTATCATGTAATCTCCCCAATCTCGAACATGCCTCTATGAGAATATTGTATGTCTCATTGTACGGCTTCAAGCAAATGGACACCATTTCTTCCAACAATCGCATAGCTTTTTCAATCTTTCCCTCTCTGCAATATGCTTCTATAAAAGCAGTATGAACAAAAGCATTCGAACTCAATCCTCTCTTAACCATGTCATCATAAAACTCATAAGCGAACTCCAATTTACCCATCTTGCAATAGCCATATATTACCAAAGAATTCATAATATCATCTAAGATCAAGTTCTTTTGCAGCAATCTATTCAGCAGTAGGACCCCTTCATCGATTCTATCCTCTTCAAAGATCCTCAAAGCCAAACTCGAATTAACGACCACTCCAGGGCCACATTTCTTCCCATGTATTCTACAAAGAACATCAATAATCTTCTTTAAACTCCCCTCCTTGCACATAACATCAACCATAATCTCCACCGTTCTATGATTCGGATAAACTCTTCTCTCAAGCATATACTCATACACCTTCCATGCCAAATCATTCTTATCGGATTTCTGAGCCACACGCAACATCATATTAAAACTAATAAGGCTCAAACAAAACCCATGATCTCCCAAGTAACAACAAGCATCAAAAGCAAGCTCAACCATCCTCATTTTCGAATAAGTCTGCACTAAAAGATCAAACACCCGAGGACCGGGCAAAGCAAGTTCATAGGTGCTCAGAATGGTCTCCACCACTAAAAATCTCGAAGACCCAGTTTCCAAATTCTTGTTTATAGAAGACTCAAGCAGTGCCTGGGCATCAGTGAGCAGCCCGGCGCGAACTAGGATATGAATAATGAGGCAATAAGAGCGAAGCCCATGTCGAAAGTTTTGATTTTGTGAGGACCAGTGGAAGAAAGTTAAGGCCTTTTTGGCATCAATGGGTTCTTTGAGATTGAGGAGGACTTTCTCTACAATGGGATCAGTTAGTTGGATGGAAGGGAATTTAGCAGTTAGAGTTTCCCAGTTTGCACCTTGAGCTAAAAGTATGGAAAATGGGGCTACAAGGTCTGAGGAATTCGGTTGTTTGGCTAGGGTTTGGGCTGACCTGGTATTGAAGAATGAGGGTTTGAAGGAATGGGAGAAGATGTGAGCAAGGGCTCTCGGGTTTCGGATTAGGGGATTCATGAGGACAGAGTCTACGGAGGTTGAGACTCGAAAGGTGTAAACCAAATTGTAGCCAGTTGGGTCTTCTGTATGAAAAAGGGTCAGTGGAGATTTAATGAACAACAGGGCTTTTCTAAAGCAATCCATGAGATCGAAAATTGAATTATATTTACTCACTTTTAAATTGAGAATCTGTTTTCCTTTTTTTTTTTTTTTTTAATATCCAGCTGGGATTGAAAATCCTATATTTTACATATTCATACGTACTGAGCCGAGTTTCTGAAATAGTGTAACGTGCATAAAAGTAACTCGAATCGTTGCTATACGCCGGACTTCTTCCCCCAAAACAAAAAAAAAAAAAAAATCGAGGTATTTCTAATTATTTGTTCTTATAGATAGAGTAATAAAAAATCTTTGAAATGCCTTCAGTATTGCACTTTAGACTTGTAATTCTTGAGAAGATTGTTTGTTAATAATAATTATTATTATTCATGTTATCATTTATTTATTTATATTGAACAAAGCCGTAGGAAAGTGATGAGAGGCTTGATTCTCCTTTTTTATTAAAAGGATACTCTATAAAATTTTTATCATTTGAGTAAAAATTTTCTGAGAGAATCAGAAAAGAACTAATAAATTTCTTCAATAGCTTTTAAATCATATTAGAAATGTTTCAAAGAGAACCTGCACATACTCCAGAAAAAGATCAATGGTGTAATTCAATCATAGGTAATTAATGCAAAATTTCTTACTAATAAAAATGATTCGCAGAGAAAGTCACTTGAAATACAGAGAGATAATGCAAAAAGGAATGCCAAAAATATACATCACCCTTGCCCTCCCAGCCCAGAGGATAAAATTCTCTTTCCATTTTGTGTATGTTAGAATACAGAAGAGACTTCACCAAAATATGAGGTGAAAAAAAAAATTAAAATTAAAAAAAATACAACAAGAGACAATATTCTTTCTTCTCGAAGAACATGCTCGATTGGGGGGACCAACAGAAAAGAAGAAGAATATCGCACTTTAATCGGATGTAACCAACTCAAAAGTGAAAATTTGCAATAACTCCACCAATTGTGGATTTATGCTTGCAAAAGAATAAGCACTGTAGCTAATGAAACAATCACAGACTTCCTCAGGTTTCATCTAGATGAGATTTGCCTTCTTCAAGAACCTGATTGTTCTGCAATAGTATGGCCATATCGATTCAACATAATCCAGGTACTTCTCAACTGCCCATTCTTGCAGCTGTTTCATCTTTCTTGCAAAAAACTGCTTGTAGTCCGAGTTCTTTACACCTTCAACACGCTTCCAGAAATGAGTCCACAGAAATGCTGTGTGTTTCCCTTCAGTAATGTAATTAGAAACCAACAGGTAGTAGGACGGCAAGTTTTTCACCAATCTAACTGCCAACATGAAACAAAAGACGTAGAGAGAGCATAGACCCTGTATAATCTTTACATAGAGAGTAACAATCAGTGGCCCGAGTACCCACATTGGAGTTAATTCCCTTGTGACTTCTGCTCCATACACCATTCTGACAGCGAGGTAGAGCGGAATGCTGCAACAAGACGCACAACAGCCAGCGGGTAAGGAGAATGTCTCAAGGTTTTTTCATTTCATTTCAAAAATCTATAGGAGCCACCAGATCATATCCAATGGAGTTTGTAGACACTGAAAGAAACAAAGCATATTCCTCGAGATTTCTTCATTTCATTTCAAAGTATCTCTAGGAGCCAAATCATATCCAATGGAGTTGGTTGACACTTAAAAAAAAAAAAACAAAGCATATATTTCAAGCAGTACGTCAAAGTCCATGAGCGTTGACTTTTCATACAATAAACCAAACAACTCGAGCAAATCCTATGGTCGACTTCATCAGTTGTATTCCTAGCTGGCCATGTCATAATGAAAAACTCAAGAAAATGTCTTCATATAGAAAGAATTACATGGCATCCACAGAATATTATCGCTTTCAAAAACTGGACTATTTTAGTACTTAATAATACACAAAGAACTCTTACATTTGCTCAGTAATTGTTCCAATTTAGTAGTGGAACATAAAAGCATATCACCCTCATCTATGAGCCTCTTACCATAAAAGAGTTTGGATGAATAGCGTGTCTCAAAATCGAGAAACCTCTGACCAGAGTTGACATGCTTTGACAAACTAGCTGTCAACCTGATGTCAAGATCGAATAGCTGATCATGAATTCTGGTCAAGGCAACTACAGGTTGCAATCCTAATACTAAAAAAATGAGTTGGTTGGTAACAATTTGGAAACGATTTTTCATGGCATAACCACTTCCGTTTTCTTGAGGGATTGAGAATGGAGGTAAGAGTTGGAGACGGGGAATATTGTTTAGATTGGAATTCCGAAAGTCACAGAACAAGCTTTGGAAAGGTCAAAATGATGTGAAGGTGCACATAAAGAGGGAGGCAGCTACCCCACCAATATTGGTGGAATCAGTAGACAAGGAGTTAGAATGTAATCCTTTTTCCAACATTGCACGCATGGTTAGAAGAAACAAATGGACTACGGGGAAGTTTGGAGCTAACAACAACAACAACAAAGCTTTTATCCCAAATTTTCTAGGCTGACTACATGAATCCTTTTTCTTTCATTCAGCTCATCATCTTCTCCATCTAGGCCTCCCTCTAGTCCTCATTGTCCCATTAATTATGATCCTATCATTTTTTTTATTGACGCCACAGTTCAAAGACTCGGCCGAGTCAGAGATGAGTCGGCCGAGTCGTATCCGTCTCGGCCCGCTCCGAGACGAGTCCGAGTCACGAGTCAGTCGACTCAACTCAGAGGAGACCGACTCGGCCGAGAATTGGAGTTGACTCAGTCGACTCAGCATTATGATATCGCAATTCAATGTGAAAATAACTACATTAGCATGTATTTATGAATGTAGTTTATGCAATTTACTATATTGTGCATGTATTTTAATATACTTCTACCGACGACGCGTGTATTTATACTTTTGCTTTATGTTTAGTGTGGTGGGTGATATATTTTAGACATGTGATATATGAATGTGAAAGTCTATATTTTTTTAAGATTTGTCGTGATTTTTTCAGAATTTTTTTAGCTTTCTATGTAGCGTTTTACGCGTATCGCCCGATACCGATCCGAGTCGCCGAGACCAATCCGTCTCAATACCCGACGAGTCGGCGGCCGAGACCGCGACTATGAACTATGATTGACGCACTTATTGATCTGTGTTGAACATTCGAAACCATCTCTCATTTATTCTCAGTAAGAGCAATCTGTGACTTTCTAAAAATGGCCTTATTTCTTACCATTCTCTTAGTGCATTACCATTCATTCATCCGATCGTTCTCATCTCTACTAGACTCTTTTTTTTTAAAGTTGTTTCTCAACTTCCCAACACTCTGGACTATAGAGTATGACCACTTTTATAGTTCTATAAAGTTTTCCTTCACTTCCACGAGTATCCTACAAACACATAAAACCTCAAAAGTACTTCTCAACTTTAACCATCCACTTTAATTTTATGAATATCTTCCTCGATTCTACCATATTGATGAATGATTGATCTCAAACAATGAAAATACGCACTCTATAAGGTATTGTTCACCATCAACTGGTTCTATTTTCTTAAGTTATACTTTATATTTTTATTTTGTTGTCCTAATTCTAGATCTTTTAAAGTCCAAAAGTTTCTCCATCTTTCTCATTTAGACTTAGTGCTCTGATCTCATCAATTAATATTATATCATCTGCAGACATGCACCATGGGACTTCATCTCGCATATACGCTCGTAATAAGTTCATCCATCACTAATGCATATAGACAGGAACTTAATTTGTTGATCCTTAGTGTAAGCTTATAGTGAGAGAAAACAGCCATGTCTCTTCTCCAACTATTTTCATCCTAGTTGTTTATCTTTTATCACATCAATAAACTCACTAAATACTTATATTTTTCTAAAACCCATCACATTACCTCCATAAAGAACCTATCAAAAGCTTTCTCTAAATCAATGAAAATGAAAATCTCAATGAAAATCATGTGCAGGTCTCTTTTTTTCTCCTAGTATTTGTTTATCAATTGTCTTATAAAATAAATAGACCGAGTCAAAAGTAAGAGATACTAAAGTATAACAGAGGCGGAAGAACTATTCAAAGGTCGAAAATGGTTGGTAAAGCTCGTAGTCGATGGAGCTAAGGTGATAAAAACAAAGACAATAAAGAAAAAAAAAAGGACTTCAGATCGTCTGGGAAAAAAAACCCTAAACAATCAAGGGCATCACGCTTTACATCCACGAGTGAGCTAAGCAAGTAATGGTGCTGAAACCCAAATCAAATCTGAAAACCCAATTAAAATTTGAGGCAACCTATTAAACAATGTGAATTTGATATCATATTGTATCATACATATCGTGTACATCATATAATAACTAACCTAACCCAATACAACCATCTTATTCATATTGTTTTCTGGCTATATAAATCATATTGTACAATACAAATCACATATCATTTGATATTTTGCACATATTGGAAGAATGTCTAGACTTCCCAAAATGGAATTTTCTATAACCTCCATACTCAAAAACCCAAACTACTAGTAATAAAATTATGAAAGTTTCTTCTTTACTTAAATTTCATTATTTTTTCATCAACAGGATTTGCAGAGTAATCATGACCAGGGGACTGATTGGAGTATTTAGCATTACTGAAAGAACACCAAAAAAAAGATATAACATATATAAAGAAATAAAAGGAAATGTTACTTATAATATTAACCAACATGAATTGAAAATAGGTATTTATTGTCCACCATATAGAAATTAAAAAATAACAGTGAAAGGCAAGGAACCAAATATACTGATGTCGAAACTTACCAAACCAATAGTGGTAGACTAATTGCCGCATCAAGTTTCAGGAAGTGCGCCACCATGGATTTCAGCAATTGTGCTGCCTCCCCTTTCGATGTTACCTTCTGACCTTCAGATATTTCGCTCTCTACCATTTTTTCACACAAAATTTCATCTGCTGGACTCGATGTCTGTGTTCGCAACATCAATAGCCATTTCCGGAATAGCTTTTGAATTGCTAGAGATCCTCTTGTAGCATCATTGCCTTCAGATGCATAGGATATGGGATGATTTTGTACATCTGGAGATTCTGTTATTACTTCGCTCTCCTCTTGCGTGTGAAAGAACTTAACAGGGGTTTCGGAAAATTTCAAACTACTATCACTATGATTTGACTCATCATTCTGTGCACTCCCTTTAAATGACAAGACTTGGAAACATTTCCCCCTCGACAAATTAATAGGGTGGGATCTGCAAGCAAGAACAAGTAATGTAAGGAATTTAGAATGGTTTCTATGATGGGTTGGTAGATAGAAGAATAGTACATATTCATGCATAAATGAAATGATATTGGCATCATCCTAAGTGAGAATGTTTAAAATGCATTTTGAATTGATATCACAAGTAATCCTGTACATCAAAAAGATTAGCAGCCATGAGAACGTAATTCTTTTAGAGATAACAGATCTTATAGAAATTGTCACAAATCTTGAGCATCTATTTTGATACTTACAACAGTCCCATATATAAAAGGATGCAATTTAAACCACTGATTAGGCTAGTGAGGAGCAGGTCATAATGGAACAAGACCATGAAAAAAGGAAAATAGAAAAAAACCAAAAACATTTATTAAGCAGCAAATAGAGACTCGTGGCTATAAAATAAAGGATGAAAGTACCAATAAAATATGTATCATATAGCGGACAGCAACAAATAAAATAGCTTACTCCCAAAGAAAAACTTACTGAAAGTCGCATGTCAGATTTAGGTTGAATACTACATAAAATGAGACCACTGTCCATGTCTGCATGAACCAAACCCTTATTTCACTTGTTGGATGAAGGGTTGTTTGGTTGATATATAGGTGCATCTTACCTTGTAGTGGGTGTTCCAGTAAGGAGTGTTGCTGTAAGTAGTGCGACAAGTTGGGTCGTCTTTGGTTTGGTTGAAAGAGAAAAAAAATGAATAATTTCATCTGGTTGTAAGTAGTGTTGCGGCAAATAATTCCCGATTCTAAGTAGTGTCGCTATTAAGTTTCCAAATGAAGAGGATATCAATCACAAAGGTAAGCAAACATATTATTTATAAGGGTGATGTGAAACATGCTTGTGTACAGGTACGAAAACTCAGCAACAAAGTAAATCAAGCACGTCTCACCAGCAATGGACGATTAATTTAGGCCACAAGTTATCAGTTTGAAACAAAGAGCAATGCTTGAAACAAAGTTGTATAAGTGCAACAGGTCTCGAAGTGTAATAGAATGATGAATAACAATATTGTGTGATAACAAAGTCCAATATGTAATATTTAGATTGATAAATACAAAGTAACTAAATAGTTCACTCAATTTTACATTTATGTAGACAGCAAATAGAAAGATAATATAATAGAGAATTACAATTGTGTAGTACTGATAAGATTCAAGGAAAATAAGAATACATGAAGTTCCCCAATTAGACCAAGATCAAATTTGGAGAGACTCCAACGGTGGCAACTCTGCATCACTGTCAGCTTCAAATAGATCTTTGGAGCTTGTTCTTCAATCACTTGAGTGACGAACTGATGCGTAAACAAGATGAAAACCGGTGGAGCTTTCAGAGTGCAGACGTAGCCTCGATGATCGTCTGAGTATACAATCTCAAAGAACTCACCGTCGTACTCCTAGGATGATGAATTTGACTCAAATTCGGACATGAGGCATCTGACAGTCGAAGACTGTAGGGTGATGCAGATGTTGAGAGGTGGAGTTAGGCGCGACAGCCGGCAGCAAGAGGTCGAGTTGTTGTCAATAGTGATCGGTCTTTTGTTGTTGTCGATGAGGATGGAGGATGGGGCTTGTTGACTTGTTGTTGCAGTGGAATGTTGGTTGGTGATCTTCCTTGGGGCTTACAATTGGTGGTGGTGAACTAGGGACGGAGTGGGGGATGCTGGGATGGATTCGTTTGAAAGAAGGATGGCGGCTAAGAGGGGAAGAATTATTCTGGCTTGGTAGTAGAAAGAGGGAGACCAGAGAGAAAAAGACAGAGAAAAGAGGCAGCATGTAAGTGAATTTCTTAAATTTTTCGTTCATTAAAAATTTTCAGTACACAAATATGGGAGTATATAGGTTACAAGCCACAAAACTTCCCACTACAAGCTACAACTCCCCACTATCCCCTGTTGTATCCCACTAACTAAACATATACAAAGAGAATACAAGCAAATACAACAAAAAAACAAGCAAAATACAGTAAAATACATCTGAAATACGAATACTAAAATCATATGTCTAGACTCATCAAACTGGTGTGTCGCCTGCGTTGAAAGACACGTCTGTATCATGCACGTGCCCCGATGTCCTCATCAATCCCCCGAGGTCAAGTGAATATCTCTACTGCTCGCGTACTGCTCTAGAGCATCGGGATCCAAGCATTGCACATCCTCTCGATCCAACCAAGTGTCATCGGATTCAGGCTTCCCTTTCCGATGGACCAAATATTACCTAGTCCCACCATCAGTAGTAGATATAATATCATCCTCTATTATTTTATCAATCTGTTCTGCTGCATAAGGTGGAAGATTTAAAAGTCGAGGTAAGGAATGTCCCTCAGGAACAAGGTCTTGGGTAGGCTCATCAAGCAAGGGGTTACTCGGATTGAAATCCGGACCTTTGTATGCTACAGATCTTCAATATTAATTATAGGACTAGTACCAAAACCTTTAAGAAGGTTCAAAACATATGCATTATCAATTATTCTTTTTATCACATCGAAAGGCCCTGCTCCACGTGCATGCAACTTTTTCACAATTCCGGAGAAAACCGTTCAGAACGAATTCGAACCATGACATGATCTCCACCTTCAAACCTTTAAACTTTCCGATGAAGATCAGCTCAAACTTTATAGGATGTGTTGGCTCTGATTTATTTTGTTGTTGATCTCTTTGTGTAGGTCATAAATATGTGATGCAAATACAGATGCAGACTCAGATGTTCCAGCATACTAACTCATAGGAATGAGATTTACTGGTTGTCTAAGTTTAAAGCCATAAACTACTTCTGTTAGGCTCATGCCTAATGTCCTATTGATGGAATTATTATATGCAAATTCAGCAGTAGACGACTTCAAATCCCAATCTTTAAGATGTTCACTAACTAAAGTTCGTAGTAGCTTACCCAGGCTTCGATTCACCGCTTTAGTTTGACTGTCAGTTTGGGGGTGGAGGGCAGACGAATATTGCAGTTTGGTTCCAGCTTGATGCTATAAAATTTTTCATAAATAACTTGTAAATTTGATATCCCGATCAGAACATGGTCTTTGGAAGCCCATGCAATTTCACAGTTTCATTAAAAACAAGCTTGGCCACACCAGAAGCATCTCAAGTTTTTGAACACGGTATAAAATGAGCCATCTTAGAAAAGCGATCGACAACAAGCATTGAATCATGTTTTCACAGGGTTTTTAGAAGACCAGGCACAAAGTCCATGCTAATGTCTTCCCAAGGGCAATTCGGAACAGAGAGCGATGTATACATGCTAGTATTTTGTTTCTGTTATTTAGCTAACTGGCATGTGTGACACCTACTAACGAACTTAGCAACATCTCTTTTCAGACTTGGCCAATAAAAATAGTGTTCAACAACCTCAATAGTCTTTTGATTCCAAAATGACCAGCGAGACTGCCCATGTAATTTCCAGACTAAATGTTCTCTCACAGATGTACGAAAGATGCACAACTTACGAAACCGAAACATATAACCATCTTGCAAAAGAAAGCCATCTTTTTCTCCTGTTGCTCTGCTCTCTAACAGAGTGAAAATTTCTTGAAAGTCAGGACATGACTTATACTCAGCTTTCAACTTCTCAAATCCAAACACCCGATTGCTTAAAACTGTTAAAATTGCCAAATGACAATTGAACACATCAACAGCCTTGTTCTCAAGTCCAGCTTTGTGGCAAAGGGTATATGTATAGTCCTAAAGAAACTCTACCCAACGGACATGTCTACCGTTAAGCTTCTTTTGGGAATTGAAGCATTTAAGAGACTTGTGGTCCCAGAAGATAACGAAATCTTGCAAGAGAAGGTAATGGCGCCAGTGACACAGTGCTTGAATCGGCGCATAAAACTCCTGAACATAAGTAGAGTATCGTAGCTTAGTGTCATTCAGTTTCTCACTGAAGCAAGCTATTGGGTGATCCTATTGACTTAAGACTCCACCTATGCCGATTCCCGATGCATCACACGCCACTTCAAAGACTTTTGAAAAATTCAGTACACCCAAAATGTGTGCTTCTACCGTCTTCTGTTTAATCTCTTCGAAGGCTTTAGTGGCACCTTTCGACATCTGAACTCACCACTCTTCAAACAATCAGTTATCAGAGCCATGATCGTGCTGAATCTCTTGATAAACCGTCGATAAAATGTGGCATGTCCGTGAAAGCTCCTAACATCACTTATACTTCGAGATTTTGGCCATTCCTCTACTCTGACTTTCTCGGGATCAGCAGATACTCATTCCGAGGAAACTACAAACCCGAAAAAGATAACTTTGTTGGTAAGAAAGGTGCATTTCTTCGGGTTTACGTACAGATGTTCCTTTCTCAACACTTCACAAACTTGATGTAAATAGTCTAAGTGTTGCTCTTGATTTTTACTATAAATAAGTATATCATCAAGATATACGACCAAAAATTTCCCATTAAGGGTCGCACTACTTAAGTCACTCATAAACGTGCTCGGAGCATTTATCAATCCAAATGGCATGGCCATCCACTCATACAAACCATCCTTCATCTTGAAGGAGATCTTCCATTCATCATCACGGCGGATTCGAATTTGGTGATAGCCACTCTTCAGATCAAACTTGGAGATTATTTTGGCCCTCGCCATCATATCAAACATGTCATCCAGCTGGGGAATGGGGAAACGGTACTTTATCGTTATCTTGTTGATCGCGTGACTATCCACGCACATACGCCAGGTTCCATCTTTCTTTGGCGTCAACATAGCAAGCACCGCACAAGAGCTCATGCTATCCTTTATAAAGCCTTTATTCAATAATTTGTCAACTTGACTCTTCTGCTCCGCATGTTCAATAAGATTTATCCTATAATGCGGCAAGTTGGAAAGACTTGCTCTCGGGACTAAATCAATAGAGTGTTGGATATCACGCATTGGTGGTAATTGGTCCGGAAGATATTCAGACAAGACATCAATGAATTCTTCGATCACGGGGATGACCTCAAAAGGAATTAAGGTGACCAACTCTTTAGGAACTTCAAGAGCAGTAAGAAAGATGATGGGGTTCCCTTTTGTCATTTTGTGATCGATTTTCTTTGCACCGATCAAGCTGAGTTTTGTTTGCTTAACCACAACAGGTTTCTTCTCAGCAACATTATTCTTTGAGAAATAACTTGACCTTCTTGCCCTCATGTTCAAACAGATACATGTACGAACAGCCATAAATGTGGACATTATTGTCAAATATCCAAGGTCTTCCAAGGATAATCTGGCTCACATCCATGGTTACAACGTTGCACCATATTTTGTCCTTGTAAACAGTGAACTCTATGGGGACGAGGCACCTTCGAGTAAAGTTTAATGTGGCCTCATTGATCCAAGACACCTTATATGGATATGGATAGGGTTCAGCTTTCAGACCAACCTTCCTTATAATCACCGAGGAGACAGCATTGATACAACATTTACCATCCACTATCACCTTACAATTTCGCTCTCCAATCTTAGTGAATGTATGAAAAATGTTTGTACGCCTCCAGTCATCGCTAACCTTCAGTCGTGCTAAGGTACACCTGACTACAGATAATCTGGTGGACTCTTGAAATTGCAAGCAGTTAAGCGTCAATTCTTCTACGTCCTCGACAAAATCTTCTTCATCTCCATCCACTTGGTGAACGCACTTTTCACCTTCGTGCTCATGATAACCTTCCCCATCAATGAGACTGATTTTGTATGGACCAGAGCATTTTGCTGCTAAATGTCAATAACCCTGGCATCTATAATATTTGGTTTGAGGATTGGATTTGGGAACGTCTCTTTCAACACCCTTATCCTTGATATCAGTTTGGGGTTGGGAAGAATTGGGTGTAGATCGGCTTTGGTAAGGTTGTGAATCAAGTCGGGAAACAGTAGACTTGTAGGCTTGAATTTTGCGAGATCTAGCTTCATCCAAATCTTGCACTAGAGCATAAGCTTTCTCTAATGTGTCGACGTTCCTAGCAAAAAGTTTGCCCCTAAGATCTTCTCGCAATCCGGCTCTACACCTAGAGAGGACTTGCATAGGATTTTCAGTCTCAAGAGCGCTACACCAAATGAGGAATTCATCGAATTTGGCAATGTATTCTTTGGCAAATTTGCTTCTCCTGGTAGAATTGGTTCCACTTGTCTAACAACCTTGGGTAATAGAAGGGTGAGAAGTACTTTTGTTTCAGCTGAGTTTTCATGTCATGCCAGTGCAAATAGGATGCTCTCCTCTTTACTCACAGAGAGTTTCAAGGTTAGCCCAATATTGAATTGCTTGCCAGACAACTTCATGGCAGCAAAACTGACTTCTCGCTCTTCTGACATTGTGTACCACTTGAAATAAGTGTCCATTTCTTTTGTCCAGTCCAAAAACAGTAATGGTTCCAGTGTACCATCAAAAGAAAGGACATTGATCTTGATACTCCTCACAATATGTTCATCTGAATCTCGCTCATTCCTAAAAGGTTGAAGGTTTTCATGATGGGAAAGCTATTGGGGATTGTTTAGGACAGGTTGAGTAGGTGATCGATCACGGTTTTGTTCAAACTCGGCTAATCGAGCATCTATTTCAAGTTGGTGTTTGATCTGATTATGTTCAATGGTTAGAAGGTAGCCTATAACTTCTTCCAACTTTTGGAGAACTTCGGAGTTCATATTAACAGTTTGGGATTCACTAGTCTCTCCAAGTAAGTATGATCTACCGCTGCGGATTGGCATACACTAAGAGACTAGATATGAAAGAAATATACTGCCAAAATAATAATGTATGAATGCTATTTTTTATACCAATAAAATGATGATGATTAATAACAATATTTTGTGATGGCAAAGTCCAATATTTAATATAACAAAAAGTTCACTCAATCTTACATTTATATGGACAGCAAATAGAAAGATAATATAATAGAGAATTACTAATGTGAAGAACTGATAAGATTCAAGGGAAATAAGAATACCAAAAGTTCACCAATTAGACCAAGATCAAATTTGGAGAGACTCCAACGGTGGCAACGTTGTATCATTTTCAGCTTCAAATAGATCTTCTAGAGCTTGTTCTTGAATCACTTGCGAAGAACTGATGTGAAAACAAGATGAAAACCAGTGAAGCTTTCACGGTGTAGATGGAGTCTGAATGATCGTCTAAGTATACAATATCAAAGAACTCGTCGTCGTACTCCAAGGATGATGAATTTGACTCAAATTCAAACATAAGGCATTTGACTATGGAAGACTGTAAGGTGATGCAAACGTCAAGAGGTGGGAGTTGGCCGCAACAACAGGAGATCGAGTTGTTGTCGATGGTGATGGGTCGTTTGTTGTTGATGATGAGGATGGAGGATGGGGGTGCTGTTGCGGTGGAATGTTGGCTAGTGATCTTCCATGGGGCTTACGATTGGTAGTGGTGAACTAAGGACGTTGTTGGGGATGTTGGAATGGATTCGTTTAAGAGAAGGATGGCAGCTGAGAGGGGAAGAATTATATTGGCTTGGTAGTAGAAAGAGGAGGAAACCCAAAGAGAAAAAGATAGAAATAAGAGGCAGCATGTAAGTGAATTTCTTCAAATTTTTCATTCATTAAAAATTTTTAGTACACAAATTTGAGAGTATATGGGTTACAAGCCACACAACTTCCCACTACAAGCAACAACTACCCATTATTCCATGTTATGTCCCACTAAAACAAAAACAAAGAGAATACAAGCAAATACAATAGAAAATGCAAGCAAAATACAGTAAAAATACATCTGAAATACGAATACTAAAACCATATGTTTGGGCTCATCAAACTAGTGTGTTGTCAGCGCTAAAAGACACGTCCATATCGTGCACGTGACCTGATGTCCTCATCAAAGGATTTTGTGGCTAATTTTGATCAAAGCACCACAACTTTTTGGCTGCAACGTGCAATACCAAATCCAATTGTGGGCTGTAAGCCTAGCTACAACCAACCAAACACCAAAATATAGTGTAGGTTGTACGGTGTTGCAGCAGCAACACGCACTAAGCCCTGTTTGGTTGAATATACGTTCATCTATATCTTATAGGGAGCAATTGTAAAGTTGGGTTTAGGATTTTGTTGTAAATATTGTTGCTTCAAGTACAATTACAAGCTGAGTATTTGGTAAAATATATATCAATTTGATTGTAGTAATGCCACCACAAGTATAATTCTAATGTTTAGTCGGGTGAAACCATGACATATGTAGATGCTATACTAAAGAGCATATAACCCAATTACAACTTGCAGATAAGAAAGTGCAAGTGGCGTTCAAGTTGCAGCCAATTTGACCACAAAACCACTAATAATATTTTGGTACAGCTTGTGATGCCACTTACATGTAAGCTAAAATACAACCAACCAAACACCAGATTTGCACTGCATGCTGTAAATGGTGTTACAGCAGCACTACTTACAATCGACCAAATAGCCAATAAATATTAATGATTTTGATTATCAATACTCATCAGAAGGAAAAGACGGGGGGATACTCATAACAATCTCTTACCTCGAATAGAAGTGATGCTCCAATGGAATAAATGTAGATGTTTTATCCACTAACTGAAACGCCACAAAAGATCTAAGTTGTATCCCTTGCATCCATGATTTAGTCCTCAAGAAAGCAGTTTGATAAGGTCCCTAAAGCACATAACAATATGTATAGCGATCAAATTCCAACTTTCAATTTAATAAGGAAGCAATACCATGACTTAACAATCATCATCATCATAACCTGTTGCCATAAAAATGGGTTTGACTGTTTAGCATGAGTCAAGCAACTGAAAACTCAACCAAAGTGCGTGTGTGCGCATGTGATTGATGTGTATATGCATTAATGTGTGCATGTATGTGAGTATATATGCATGCATTATGACTTCTTGTCAACCTGACATCGGGCCTTGAATGAGAGACTAGAGTACCAAAATTCATACAAAGAAACTCAGTCATGGAAAGGCCATGCCAAGAAACCTACAGGACCAGTGGGAGCGTAGGGCAAACAAGTGTGTTGGCTGCGATTTAAGTTCAAACAACAAGGAAGCAAATATCCAAATCCAAGCTCCGCTAATGTAGAATAAAGGCTATGAAAACATTTTCTAAAAAGTATTAAATTTAGCTCTAGGCACATTTTAAGCCGAAATTAAAATGGAATCACATTTCTATTGTCCTACAAAATACGTACAGATAAAAAATATCAGGACACTTTATTGTCCAGTTTGGGTTCTTCACAATTAGATTCATGATAAATGAGACTTATAAAATAATAAATCAAGAGGAGTAATGAATGAAGCATACCACAAGTCAGCATGCACCACAAGCATAAAGCATTATGATGGGCAAAAAATGCAGACAACAAACTGATTAAATAAAGCAGAAGTTGTTCAATAATGGCACCTGTGTTTGATGGGCTATCAATGCCATAGTCC
Source organism: Agave tequilana (assembly GCA_038442645.1). Classification (NCBI taxonomy): domain Eukaryota; kingdom Viridiplantae; phylum Streptophyta; class Magnoliopsida; order Asparagales; family Asparagaceae; genus Agave; species Agave tequilana. Next base: position 36,809 of record JAVJIF010030161.1, on the reverse strand, counting down.
CTGTCTCAGACCCTCATTTCTTTACCCAAGAAGCCTACAGCACACAGCATAAGATTTCAACATATGAGAAATGCAATTCATTTTATTTTCAGAAAACAAAAGCATGTACAGCCTATGATAGTTTTCCGACTCCATGAGAGTGAATACCAGAGAAAGATTACAATTTGTTATCAGAACATGCTTATAATCAGCTTTAAGCACATAAAATCCTACGGAAATATTTAACCACTCAGCTCCTTTGAACAAAGAATTACTCCATCACCAAATAATTGATCAACCATATGAAAACCAAGAAAGCACTTCAATGTAGGCGGTTTTGTCGTTTCAGTTCATTCAAGCCTTTAATTGTTTTGTTAAATGCTCAAGGTTTGCTTCTTTAATTCTTTTTGTGAATATTAAAGCAAACTTTGAGCCTTTAAAACAATTAACAACCCTTCCCATCATCTACTCACAGTTACAAGGATAAATGTAATCGTCCCGCAAACAAGACAATGAGTTGAATTCTATTTAAAAAGAAAGCACGTTTTTATAAAAAAAACGATGTTTTAGGAAAATGGGCTCGATGTTGCTGAGAGAAAAGAGGAAGAACAAGCTGTGGGATGAGGATTGGGGCTTTATTCAGCGAAAATTTTATTTCTATTGTACTTAGAAGTTAACTAATAATCCTGACAATTTTACTATTTCCCAGATCAAGAATCTGATAAAATTTCATTCATTCCAGTCTAAACAAATTTTAAACAAAAAAAAAAAAACCGAAACAATTCTAGGGCTTAATCTGATTACCTCACCTAGATGAGACCGCTGAGGACCAAAATTGATGGAGAGAGAAAAGAAAGGGGAAAGAAACCAGAGAGAGAAAGGATTAGGGTTTAGCTTGCGGGGGGGGGGGGGGGGGGGGGGGGGGGGGGTGGGTGGGAGTTGGACAAGAGTGAACACAGAGAAACAAGTTCTTATCAACTGACCCCCTAGACGGTGCAAGGGTCGAGTCAGAGTTGACCCTACCCGGATAATTTGCCGGTCACTGACCCTAACACATACCCGACCCGTTATTAATGCTTTGAGAAGATAATCAACTGCCCGCCTCAAGGTCTTTCTTTAAAATTAAAATTAACTTTATGTTATTGAGATTTCTTTATTTAATCTGAAAAAGAAAAAAAAAATGACAGAGAACTAACATTCTGTGCAACAATGTTATGCGTTTGAGCCTCAAGAGTCAAGCAGCTCTTCGTCTGCGCATCCACACGCACGGATTTCGTGAGGTGGTGTCATCTCATCATATCCCGGTTTCTCTCCTCTCCGAATTTAGTTTGAAAAACACACCAGATTTTGATTTGAGAGGGGGGGGGGATTACATGGGTACGTATGTATGAGCTGACATTCTATGCAATTATGCAGCTGAAATCTCAGCTCTTCATCAAGGGCGCCAAAACTCTGGCCGAAGCTTCCGTCAACGCGGCCTCATCCAGGGCGGTGTGGGGGAGCGCAGCGGTGGCGGCCAGGCTGGTGTCGAGTATGCACAACCGCACAATGCAGCAGTAACTCGGCGCCCTCTGCAGTCTGCGGGCGGCTGCAGCACTGCTCAAGACAACCAAGAACAAGGATGATACCATGGCCGATCTCTCCTCCACGGCACGCAGCGTTGAAAATAATTTCCGGGAGGTTTGCGGCATAAAATTTCCACTGAGGGTCAACAACAGTCTGATGAAGATGGCGAAGAACGGTGCGGCCAGGGGGGTCCCAACTCAGATAATTGTAGTGGTAGTTGTTTCAGGGTGCCTGTAATCTCTCTCAAATCTTATCAATACAAACAGGAAACAGATAGAAAAACATATGGTTGAGAGACCCCCAAAAAAAAAAAAAAGTTTGGTATGAAATCACTAATCTGCAGTAAATATTTGCTTAATCAATTCATAGCATGTTCACACCAACTGATGCCGGCTGCAGTACAAAAGCTTTCTGAAAACAAAAGCCATGTTCAAATACACGTTCCAAATCAAAATCCATTACATTCACTTCGGGGTCCAAGTTTCAGACAAGGATTCGACCTTCTGAATAGAGTCAACAAATCCTAATTCTTTTAATTAATATTCCACATTTGGGATCAACAGAGGGAAATATGCACCGCACCTGCACAAATCATATGGTATGGGCTTCCGTCTAAAACCTTCATCTTGAGAACAGAATCCTGCAGATTGCGAGAGTAACTACATGTATATACAGGAATGGAGATGTTAATTATTAGCAGAGTACATAATCGTTACCTTCTCTTTCTTCTGTTGTACCGAGGAGATGGATACTTCTTCGTCCTCTTAATTTGTCCTAAATTCATGAGGTCTGGATAACCCACCAACCCCCAAAATCCCAATCACATCCAGATCAACATCTCTCAGTTCAACTTTAGCCAAGCATAGAACTTTGTAGTCTTTGACTTTGACATTCTTCACATATAAGAACTGAACAGATTGATTCAAAACGAATTAGAACAAAGTAAATGACCAAAACCATTAGTTGCATCTGAAACAAAAGATTGGAAATTTCACCCAATTTGGATGGAAACAAAAGAGAGAATGGCATTGGCAGTCTATGGTCCCGGAATTTTTCTCTGCTTCTTGATTTCAAGAACAAGGCATTCATCAAAAGAGAAAATGGCATTGGCAGTCTATCGTCCTGGAATTTTTCCCTGGTTCTTGATTTCAAGAACAAGGCATTCATCAAAAACACCTATATTCCCAAGTAATTCATTCAACAAGTCACTCACACTTAAACACCCATTTGGAGGATTGGAAGCACTGTGGCGGAAAGTTTGTCTATGGAATGAGAATTAAGAATTCAAGACAAATTCCATAAAAATCCACCTTTCTGCTATGGGGTAAACTCATAGTGAGGTGGACATGAAAAATAAAATGTAAAACCATTGGGGATATTTAAAGTTAATATGCATGCTGAATAACAACGAAGAATCACATCTAATACACAACTTTCGGGTCAGCTATATGAAAATATCAAAGGAAACTGAAAGAACAAATAAACTTAATGATGTGAAACGGGGTATGCGAGTGAATCAGAAATTAGTGATGTAATAAATTTTACTACGTTTCACCAACTATTACGATCTTGGATAGGAAAATAATTAAAATAAATAATGCAAGATGTGGATTTAACAAAACGTACAAGTACAAGTATACCGTTCGCAATTTAATAAACTAAAGTAGCTACCGCCTACCGGCACGAAAGCAAAGCTTGTACTCTCCATATATATGATCAACAAATACAGGGCAAGCAAAATCTGACAGTCTCATGATATAGTAACAGCAGTTTAAATCAATAAAATAATAAAGGATAGTTATCAACTCACAAATAAAGATATTGTGTTAAAAAAATTAACTACTGAGGATTACAAAGATGTTTCGGACATGTACTTGATACTGATGCGTAGAGCTCATCGTCGTGATCGTACTGGTACCAAGATCACCTGAACCGGAGCCTGGATGCGAAAGTTACGGCCCAAAATGAAGTATGGTTGCTAACGGGTCTGCTTTTGATAATGGGTCTGGATCTGAATTGAAGCTTGTGTTTTCTTCCTTCTTTGAAGCAACAGAATGATGCTGGAGATGGTGCTGATGGGTGATGTTACATCCGTCGGAGGAGGTGATGGTGTTAGTGTTGTTGGAGGAGATGATATCAGTGGGTTTTTAGAGATTTTCTTAGGTTTCTTTGGATGGATTGTAGAAGAAGATAAGAAGAACAAAGAGTTGGTGTTTGGTGTTGATGGTTTTTATGGAGAGGGAGAAAATAATTGTTAATTTTTTTTCTAGGATTTGTTTGTAGGTGAAAGGAATAAGGAGAAATTAGATTAAGGTTTATTTGAAGGAGGTTAGGAAGTAATCCTAAACAATATGAGAGAAGTTAAATCTCACACAATAAAATTTCAAAATTCTCCATTGCTTATTGTTGGTACAATAGGGCTTTTATATAGATTTTTACAAAACTGAGTCCAACTCAAGCTCAAACTCCTAGTCTAAATAGAATTACAATCCCAAAATTTAGAAACTCAAAATACCAAAATAAAGAAACTAAAAAAACAAAAATAAAGAAAGAAAAAAAATCTCAAACCTACTATGACTTAAACTTAGACTGTGACTTCTTGAATTCATCTCTTCGGCTCTTTCATCTTGAATAGATGTCAGCATCATTCTCCCCAGGTGGGAGAAAACTCGACTCGGTCGAGTTTAGATGGATTAGATCTCACATGCTGCATTGGATTAATGCGTTGCAAATCACCTCGATTTAACTGTGAATCAACAATCAGTGCTTTTTTTCACAGCGGTTTAAGTACCTGTGAGTTACACCAGTTTTGGTGGTGATAGTCTCATCCTCTAAAACTTTATAAACCGTCTCTGCTGTAATAAATGAGTATTTGAAAGTGGGGTAAATGGGGCTCTCAAAGAATGGCTTAGGGGAAGGCTCAACAATCAAAAAGCCAATGTTCTAAATGGCGACCACAGCGGCTACATCAGCTGAAAAATTTATCGGATATGGGGATATATCGGGGATATTTTCAAAAATCGAATGTCAAAATCAGACTGTAATTTACATATCTTCTTGTCTTAAATCGCATCTCAATAAGTCTACATAAAACATCATATTTATATGTTTAAGATATACTTAACTCGATAACTTACATTAAGCCTATGAATCCATAATCACTACCCAAGTGTGGAATCTTCAAAAATATCATATTGTCACATCACTCGAATTATCCAAATACCTAACCTAGAAATTGGATGTAAAAGCTATATCGGGTCCAAAATCGCCGAAATTGCGGCCGATATATCGAGTCCATGCCTATTTATTGGCGATTTTAGATGAAAAACGCTATATCGATTTGAATGTGCCAAATCACTGCGGCAAGGTGCCATAAACGCAATATCTGCGCAATATCGGGGTTATATCGGGGCTATTTAGAACACAGCAAGGGGCTACAATCAAAACTCTTGTAATTCACTAGATCATTAACATTAAGAGTACAACTAATATCATAATCTCTAGGAAGACCTATAACATAAGTATTGCAATTTAGTTTATTCAAGAACTTAAAAGGCCCAGGACTGTGGACATGCAACATTATAACAGTTCACGAAGGAAACTGTTTCGAATAAATCTGAACCATCACATAGTCGCCTACATTAAAAGTTTTAATATTTTTCTACTGTCAGCTCGTAAAGTAAGTTTCACATTACTCCATTTATTTTTATCACTGATCTTTTTGTGTAATTTGTGCATGTGTTTTTGTGATGCAAATGCAGATGCAGACTCGAATGCTTTATAGTGAGATGGTGTCGGTGGCAGTGTTTTAAATATCGGATATCAGCGATACACCGGTCAGCAAAATTATATACCGTATACCGGATATCAGGTGATATATCGCGATATGTTACTAAATACCGGTTGATACATCAATAGTCAATACATATAAGACATTATTAAATAAAATAAGTTATTGACATTATTAAATAAAATAAGTTATTATCCAAACATATATAAAAACATCATTGAAATACCATAATGAACATAGAATAAAATAAAATGACCTCTCAAGCAAAAGAAAATAATAATTATCCAAATAATTAACTATATCGGCCGATTTATCGGATATTTCATCTCGGATATCGGTCGATATATCAGCTACGTGGTGATATATCGGCTCATATCGGTTCAAAACGATATCCGGTAAATTTTTGCACTTATCTTATCGTTTTTGATAAAATACTCGTATATCTCGGTCGATATACCGGTATATCGGTCGATATTTAAAACAATGGTCGGTGGTAAGGGAGGAAGTGATTTGCGAACATTGTATGCATGATTAGTGGGAGATAGAGAAGGAACAGTGGCAATGAGAGGTAGAGAGGGTGGAGTTGGCAGCAAAGCCAAAGTGGACGTTTGTTAGGGTTGTCCAGTCTTGGGTATCAAAGGTAATAGCTAATTTACTTACCCTCATGCTCAAATTGACATATGTAACATCGACCGTAAATGGTGACATTTTTGTCGAACAATCATGGTCTACCTAGTATAACTTGACCCACATTCATGGTAATCACATTGCACCAAATCTTGTCTTTATAATGATTGAAACTGATTGGGACAAGACATTATTTTTTGACCTTAAGTGTTGTGGAGTCAATCTAAGACACTTTGAATGGGTGGAGGTGGGGTATAATCTCTAAACCAAGATTTTCACATAGCCTAAACGATATTGTATTGATACAACTTTCGATGTCCACAATCACCTTAAAACTATTGTCTTCAATCTTGGTGAACGTGTGAAAGGTCGCAGTTCTTCTCCAATCGTCCTTTTCTGCTAGTGGAAAGGAAACACACTTGACGACAGATAAATGGGTAAACGGCGTCGACTTAATACAGTTGAGACCAACATCGTCGCTTGACTCGTCAGTTTCAACATCTAGGTGATAGGTATACTCATCAGACTCTGACTCAGTAGCTTCGGTGGGTGTTCCATCTATTATAGTGATTTTGACAAGACTAGGACAACTAGCGGCTAAATGACCATAACCTTGACATTTGTAGCACTTGGTTGTGAAACTAACTCTGGAGGAATCAGGGCCCTTATTTCTGTTGTCCCGTTCAAGACTCTTACCCTATGTGAAGGATGTATCCCTATGTGAAGGGGTTTGGGTCCTAAACCTATGGGGTTGGGAAGGTAGAGAAGGTCTAAACACTGATGCTCTTTAATCATAACTCTTGGAAGGGTGACTGGTTCTAGCGGAATTTAAATCTTGGACTAAGACATACGTTGCCTCTAAGGCCGGCTCTGAATCTAGAAAGAATATAAGGTTCACCTTCCTTGTGGGGGGTACTGCATCTGATGAGAAATTCATCGAATTTCTGAACATACCCCTTTGCAGATTTGTTACCCTGAGTGTGTTGGTGCCAATTGTCCATGAGACGAGTACTAAACGATGGTGCCACATATTTTGTTTCTAGCTCTTCTTTCATCCTATCTCATGTGTCAATTGGTGGTCGGCCTCGGACTGCACGTCTATTTTCGAGGTTGGTCCAATACTGACTAGCTTGGCCGGACAGTTTCGTTGCAACGTACTTAACTTTCCTAGACTCAGTAAGTTTGTACCATGTGAAGTACCTATCTAATTGGAGTGTCCAGTCAATGAAAAGTTATGGGTTGTGACGTACCTCAAAGTTGGGAATATTGACCTTGATGCTTTTCAGATATTGAGCATCGGGATTGGGTGTGTTCTCGGTGTTGTTACGTCGACTGTTTTTCGGTGGAGTTTGATCTCGTGTGGTCTCCACTTTGATTAACCTTTTTGTCAAGTGTCTTAAAAGTATCTAACTTGGCATTTATATCGGCGAACATTGCGGTAATCTGTTGGGGATCCATTTGGGTGATATGAGATTTGCTAGACTCTTCTAACAGATATAGGTGACCACTGCGGGTGGGGCATGCACTATGCAAAACTTAGGGGCTATTTGTTTCATCGTAAAAGTCGTAAAAGTCTGTAATTCGTAAATAACTTACAACCCAATTATAACTACGGTGTTTGTTTAGACCGTAATTCGTAAAAGACTTACGCAACTTAACTACCACTCACTTACAGCCCACTTATGGTTAATTTTGTGGCCATGCTTGTATTATTTTTTATATTAATATTAATTTTTTTAATATTTAGCATTTTTAGTATTTATTTGCAATATTAAAACTTTTAAATCACCAAATAGTAAATTTTGTGGTTAACTTTTCACTTACGACTTACACATTACGACAACCAAACACCGTAAAATATAATACACTTTCCCACTTACAACTTTATATCATCAACCAAACACCGTAAAACTTACATGCATGTAATTCATTTATAACTGTAAAAAAACTTTACCAATTACGACTTACGAATTACAGCCAATTACGACAACAAAACAGACCTTTAATGAGGATGAAGGATGCAAGTCTAGACTAGATGATTTTTTTATATTTTATATTTTATTTTTATTTTTAAATGCAAGAAAACAATAAAATTTTCTAGCAAATGCCTAAATGATGCAAATCCTACCCTAACCGTGCTCTGATACCACAATGATGTGAAACATGGTATGCGAGTAAATAAGAAATTAGTGATGTAATAAATTTTATTACGTTTCACCAACTATTACGATCTTGCGTAGAAAAATAATTAAAACAAATAATGCAAGATGATGAATTTAACAAAACGTGCAAGTATAGGTGTACCGTTCGCAATTTAAATAAACTAAAGTAGCTACCGGTTACGAAGGCAAATCTAGTACTCTCAATATATATGATCAACAAATACAGGGCAAGCAAAATCTCACAGTCTCACGATATAGTGGCAGCAATTTAAATCGATGAAATAATAAAGGATAGTTATCAACCCACAAATAAAGATATTGTGTTAGAGAAAATTACCTACTGAGGATTAAAGAGATATCTCAAACTTGTACTTGGTACTGATGCTAGAGCTCGTCGTCGTGATCGTAATGGTACCAAGATCACCTGAATCGGAGCCCGATGCGAAAGTTACGGCCCAAAAATGCAGTATAATCACTAACAGGTATGTTTTTTTATAATGGGTCTGGATCCGAATTGAAGCTTGTGCCTTCTTCCTTCTTTGAAGCAACAGGATGATGCTGGAGATGGTGTTCATGAGCGATGTTGCATCCGTCGAAGGAGGTGGCAGCATTGGTTTTGTCGAAGGAGACGAGATCAGTGGGTTGTTGGAGATTTTCTTAGATTCCTTTGGATGGATTGTAAAAGAAGACAAGAAGAACAAAGAGTTGGCGTTTGTTGTTGATGGCTTTTTGTGGAGAGTGAGAAAATAATTGTTGATTTTTTTTTTTAGGATTTGTTTGTAGGTGAAAGGAATAAGAAGGAGAAATTAGATTAAGGTTTATTTGAAGGAGGTTAGAAAGTAATCCTAAACAATATGAGAGAAGTTAAATCTCACACAATAAAATTTATCAAAATTTTTCATTGCTCATTGTTGGTACAATAGGGCCTTTATATAGGCTTTTACAAAAATGAGTCCAACTCAAGTTCAAACTCCTAGACTAAATAGAATTACTGTCCCAAAATTTAAAAACTCAAAATACCAAAATAAAGAAACTAAAAAACAAAAATAAAGAAAGAGAAAAAATATCAAATCCTACAATGACTTCAACTTGGACCGGGACTTCTTGGATTCATCTATTCAGCTCTTTCATCTTGAATAGATGTCTACATCACTTAATCAATGAAATTTTCATGAAAGAATTTTGAGTACAAAGTTATGGTTACTATTTCAATAATTTATATAGATGTTCTCTGTATTTATTCAGATTCAGTAATGCAAGTTTCGTGAATAAGGAAAATGTACTATGGTAAAACCCAACCCACCAGCATATTTCTTTTTCTTTTTCAGGAATATGTGTATTTCATTAGTAATGAGCAACAGTTAAAAGCAGAATCACAAAGCAACCATAACCTAAGTAGATGGAACAAGTGGATGAGAAAGACTTAAGAGTATCAAATACAAGGATTCAGAAATTCATGTATTTTCAACCAAGGTCCTCCCATTGCTTAGCATCATACAATAGGTTGATGTTGGGACACAAGCGAAACTAGCAAGGAACAAATTAAAGTAATAGACCAAAAGCACCATCAACACATGACACATCCACCATTGAACAATGAATGTAAAAGTTAACACTGAGCACGAGTGAGGCAACAGATGACGCGCATGGATATAATCTATCAGTCATGGAACTGAACAAATAGAATATGGTGCAGACATGTGTATCAGATATTAGACAGGCCAAGTTCCCTTAACTTTTATTATGCCCAAGAGATAGATGTGATTACCTGTACCAAATCCTGTCATCTTCCTTCTTTAATTATATCCTGGTCTATGCAAACCACTGCTCCTTACTAGCATAGAGCTAGCTTAAAGTCGCTTAACCAAAATGGTAATTTCTCATGACTACAAAGTGGCCTCCTAAACTTTTACAGAGAGTCCTGGCTATAGTTGTTTTGAATAAAAACTGGTCCACCATTTCATAGACCCTGCTGATCTCCGAGTTTTGTTACATTATCACCTATTTTGACGGACCAGGTTTTGATGTCGATGATGATGTTTCCCCAAACAAGAACCAGAAAGACAAAACCCAGAGTTCCCCACAGAAATAATATATCTATGTTTTCTATTAGACATGGTTTGAAATACCGGCTGGTACCAATAGGTATCGACCGTGTTGAGTTGGAATTCAAGCATATGCCGATCAAATCCAGCCAAAACCGGGGACACTCCCGACAGTGGCTAATAATGACTGGTGGAGGAAGAAGCTCTGAGGTTTGAAGTAGCAAAATCTGAAATTTTGATTTATTCCGTATAATGGTTAGCACTTAAAATTTCAAAGCCAATGACCCCCATTGTCAAAAGCTGAGAATCATTCTTCTTTAGATCCATACTAGAAGTCTTAATCAATTAGAAAAGAATTAAGCGTTCTTAAGTGGTTGGTCAGATTTATATATTTATTAATATTGATTGAATCTAATATATAATTCATATAATACTGGGTTAAGTTTACTTCTGTACAACCTTTGTTTATAATGGTTTTGACCCATACCTTGGTTTCAACTGAATTATTTATTTGAATTAAATCTATTGCAAACTTTAATTCCTTCGATATGGCTAACCACATTCAATAATTAAGAAGCAATTTTTAAAAAAATTAATATTTTGACTTTTCTAACTATTATTAAATGTTAGATTCATAATTTAAATACCATATTTATTTAGAAATTACTGCTACAACAATTATTAGACTATACAAGTTTTAATCGAGACTTGGTAATAATCTTCATCGGTCATTCAAAAGAACATTGCCAATTAACTTCACTATGATTTATAGTTTTAAAATATTTTTTTATTTTTTAAAATCTATCAACAACAATAAGATGACAAGGGTAATGTAATTTGCATTTGCTTGCACCCTTGGTCCCTAGCTACATAGTTACCAGATAAGTGTGAAAGTTTTCAAATAAAACCATAGGGATAAAGTTAATTGCTAACACCAGAAAGATCAAAATCGTTGTCTATATCAGAAAAAATCTAAGGGAGACAAGTGCCAATGCAGGTTCATCAAGAACAATAAATGATTGATCGTACGAAAATGTAAATCTGATACCTTTCATGTTTCTATTTTGATCTCAACTAATTTATTCTCCATGGAATGCAAATTTGAAAAATAGAATCTCAAGATGAATCTCCCAACTGTAGTATAAATAGTTCTAGTTGAGACGTACAGAAGTTGTGGACATTGCAGAAAGATTTTTAAGGACGCCTTGAAATGCCCAGAAGATTAAATGTTCCAAATTACTAATTACAGAAAAAAAAATTTACCTATTATGATTTAGTTATTTACTACACAGACCTTAACCCCTTTGTGATTAGGACCGTATGTTGGTATCTAATAGGCAGAAAGGAGAAATAATCCAAATACTACTTAGATTGAACCATGAAATGCCAAGGAAATGATGTGAAAAGGCTTGAGCAGTGTAATAATTAAACTGGCCTCAATAAAAATATGCAGCATGCTAGGATCTACTATCTGGAAACCTGGCTTCAAGTAGCTTAGCTAGCAAGTGCTATATAGGACTAAAATGACAAGTTACGATGAATAAAAAGTAAACGAATAAAGCTTCACTTGTTCTCTTTCTTATTTCTTCTCTGCATTGTTGACACTTTTGTGTTTTCTCTCGGTTGTCAGAATTGTTTACTTATTACAGTCACTATCTCTTATAATCCATTATATAGAGTCGTGTATAATTACATGAGTTGCTACTTGTCGCTCTTATAGCTTCCTTCTCATAGCTTCCTCTGCCACTTTAAGGACAATGCGGGCCAGGAAGGTTCACATAGTGCCAGCAAGGCAGGGGCAATTTGATAACAAATTAAACATTCGACAAACTTTAAGTTGACACTTCTTGTTTAAGAAGTGTTCCTTAAACAATCTAGATGCAAGTATGGCCTGCTTGATGTTACTGTATAATAAAGTTTGTAATGATGATTGAATAAAACATGTCATTTACAGGTTAAAGATTTTGATTAGAAAACTTTTTCTTTTGTATGGTAGAAAAACTTACCAATACACAGTTGATGTTGCCTTCCAGTAGCAGAGCTCCAGAAATATGTATGTCATTGACAAATAATGTTAAATAGTTCAACATTTGACCTGGATTTGGAATGACATCCAAAATATATAAAGTTGAAGTTATGGATATTAACTGCAAAGAGCTTTGTACAGTTCCTTACTTCCCAAATCATGGAAATGTAGTCAGTTTTCTTTTTAATATTTTGTTCAATCATACTCATCCAGCAAAAAGAATTCAGTTAGCACTAACTGATTGACAGTTACCATTTTTCTTTCTTCCGTCCGTCCTTTATTTTTCTTCTTTTTTGTTCCTTGCTTCAAATAAAATATAAGAAATTGAAACAATTTTCCATCCTATTCCAAAGTATCAGACACAAACCTCACCTTTGTTCTTAATGGACTCGGATCCTGACGCATATCCCTTGGCGCAACTGCAAAATTCAAAATAATATTTAAATGCCAAAACAAACACTGGTTACATTTTCTTAGAATAAATGTAAAGGGAACTAAGAACATTCCAAACTTTGAATAGTGCATAGCAATAATATCAATACAGGACCATGGGGCCATGGATTGGGGATATGTATCGCCAGGGCTGGGCAGATGGGGTGGAGTGGTTTCACTCGAAGGAAGTCCACCCAAAGCTCCTAATTCATAAACCAACTCTGTTGTCAGCCGTAGCATCATGACCTACAGGGTTAAATGCCACATTGGTCCATCTAGAGGTTCGCTGTCCAGCCTCGGAAATGAAATCCCAACCAACTCCCAACTCTCTTATTCTCTGACCTCTTTTATAGTAAATTGAAAGCTAACTTGAGCATTGAAGGGTTTTTTGCGGGAACCCCAGTACAGTTACTCCGATACTGTGCATTTCATGCTGTCTGGCAGGTCAATCCGACACACACACACACACACACACACACACACACACACACACACACACACACATCCCCCTAAAATTTGCAGTAAATACCCTCTTCACTAGGTAATCAAGACCAAGTCACATGAATAAGAATGAAACACCCTCAAGCTGCTTCACAGCTTCATTATCATTAATATGGATTGGAGAAACCTAGTAAGTAGGAAGGGGTATGTATCTAATCCTAGAGAGGTGTGCTTAACGAGTGGACATAGGTCTTGATTTGCTACCAGGAACAGTAAATACTGTGCAGCATTATGTTCCTGCGTATGCAGGCATATAGTAATTCCCGATGCGGGGCATACCAGGAAATAAATAATGCAGTAGCACACTGTCAAGTTTCAGAGTACTACCATCCATGTGAGCCAATGTGATCTTCAAAAAATATGTCAGAAATTGTATCTGACATAGAAGATGTTTTGCTCGTTAACACTAATTCTTAAAAATCTAGGCCCAATTGGGATTCACAAATTGTTAGAAAGCAATTAACTTCCACTCCAATCTTATTAACCGTAAAGCCTGAGCATTTGTGACTCTACTGCAACAGAGCTGAGTTCATAATGGAACTTTAGTGTTTCATGTTCATAAGCAAAAACTATGCACTAATGAAAGAAAGCACATCTTACCTTCATGGTTGTGCATATCTGGGGAAAATTATGATTCATCAAAAGGTAACAGAGTTGTGTTCCCATCAAAAGGTAAAGGAGTTATGTTCCTTCCGTCCTAGATCATCTCCCCGTATGGTTTTTGACTCAAATAATTTGGTGCAAAGCATGGATTAAATAGTTTAATGAATAACTGTCTCAACTAGTCTAAATAGATAGCTTAATGCACAAGTTGCCTATTTAAGGTTCTTCAATATATAAATATGCATGTGAAACATTCAAATACATAAAAGATGCATAAATAAATATCTTTCATGCTGGATATTTTAGCCATTAAGGATTAGAATCATTATCAAAATCATTGGGTTCACCAAAGATTAAGATTAGGTAAGTCATTTAGAATCTGTTTGAAACTTTTAGATTTTCTTTCAAACTTTATTGGAGGGATGCAAATTCCAGGGTTAAAAGGTTCTAAAACGTTTATGTTTGGATTTCATTCAGAAGCAACAATCCTACATACAGATCAAATTTGGTTTGTTTTGATGTTCTAAAACGTTTATGTTTTGAGGAATATTTTAACTACATTAAATGGCAAAGAGCTCCATCTGGGAAAAATTAGATGGCAAACAGCTCCGTCTAGGACAAAATTAGAGGCATCTGGTTACAGCAATATTATATTAAATACGCAGATGACTTTTGTGAACAAGAGCAGAATTGTCTGTGTTTCTCATGGTTCAACTACATTCTATGTAAGGGTTAGGTCATTAAAGCATCAGCGACGCACTAGATTGGTATTGATTATACTGACCTCACTCTGGAAAAGGAATATAGATATATGTTATGATGCTCAATCAACTGGATAGTTGATTGGGTCAACAAGGTAAATTGGGAGATTTACATTCCCAAGGTTCTTCATCTATCATAAACCCTCGATACAAGGCACTAAAAACGGTTGACGTCATTTTCTAGGTAAGATACTAACAAGATGCATATCTTAAGCTCTTATTCATATCCTAACTGTTGGTCTTGAGAAAAGATTACAATAATGTATCATTTTTATTCTATTTTGTGTTGAACTATCAGAACATGTGTTTTTGCTGGGGCTGGGCGTGGGCTAGGGTTAAGAAACCGACAAAAGTTGAGACCTGATTTCTTACTAGACTTGAAGTTGTTCATCTGTTTATGTGCCACAGATATGTACAAGCAATTGGAAATCGATCTGATTTTCTCTCAGGCTTATTTTATGCCTCACATTGTAACTCCCTAAGCATATTAGCAATTATATCATCTAACTACTTTGTTGAAAGTCTTGAGACGCTTCCTAAAATATCTCACAACCTCATTCTTGGTTGACGATAAATTCATTATACCAACCAACTGCCTGTCAACTTTCTATATCTAGCCCTTTCTTTCTCATTTATACCCTAGATAAGAATTTGTCACCAACTCATCAGGGCTGTCATTGTCAACTCTTTTCAGGAGCTTTCTCAAATTCAGCAGTTCAATAACACAATAAAACAGTCAGCTACTTTAGGTAAGTACACTCTATCCATGTCAGACAGAATATGGTACTCTCTACTCTTTTCTGCATCCACAATTTATAGCTTTCTCATATCAGCTGCTATGCTGCTTCATAACTACCTGCTTATTCTCATTTCACTCACTGCTCCGCATTATCCTATTAGATGAGTTGCTTATCCTACTCATTTAAAAATGTAAAGCCCTTAAGAGTATTTTAACAATAGAAAAAGAATAAAATGCATCAGCCAATAGTTCCAACCAAATAGGCATGAACCACAATCACAAACTTTTACTAGTTTGATCATCTATAGTCAAGATTCAAGAAAGAACATAATCAATAGATACCATTAAACAGTACAATAATATAACTGATTAAGCTTACTATATAAAGTGATGAGATGATACACGAATGATAGAAAGATAATTTGATATGTAATGGGAACAGATTGGACCTGCTCAATAAACATATATATAGATAACGGGCTGGGCTTTGTGCAGAGAAGAAAAAGTGCAATATTAATGGCTAGTGTAATAGGATGCCTCCATCCCAGCAGCACCATTGCAAGCAGAAGAATAGGCAGCTCAAATTTCCTTGCTAAAGACCAGAAGGTATTGAGATCATCCTTCAAAAATCCTGATGGTCCTCCTAAGTCAGCATAATGATCTGCAATTGCAACATCAACAAGTGACACTATAGATGAACAATGTACTACCTATATTTGAGATGTTTGAAAGCAATTTGTCACTCAATATTTGGTTAAATTTGCAACTTTACCATCCATAGCATACGCAACAATTGGCTGGTTATGCATCACCCCGGTTACAGCTGACAGCCCAAGAAAACTTCCAGCAAATATTTTCCTTCCTAGAAAAATATTAACAGTGTAAGCTTCACCATTCAATTAAAGGACCCACATTTACCTCCTTTATACTTAGTTCTGATTTCATATTACAAAAAATATAAAGAATAAATAAATTTACCATGTAAAACCAATTTTTATCATACAGTTCTATACAATTAAAAAGGCAATAACAAATGCAAAACCCCTTTAAGAAAAACATTGTTTACATTTCACCAGAAAAATACATCAAAAAGTCATCTAGGAATGCTTGACTTGAAAGATGGATCATCAGAATATTAACTACACGCAATACCCCAAACAATTGGTATAGCGTTTGAAATTACACCATAATTAATGTCTTTCTCATTTAAACAATCGACTAGACTATGTCTATAAAGGGAAATAAAACTAATTAAAAAGCATGTGTACAGTAGTTCGGAATTCCCTAGTATGTTCCCTAAAATTATTATTATACTGCATGGCGAGTAATCACTAGAAGGTTGAGGACCTGCCTGATAGGTTCAAATTTTGCAAAATCTTCCTCTGCATACTGAACATCAACTCAAATTTTGGTGCATAAATTGGTGATGTGGGCACAAGATTCTTGGACCAAATCTTTGACAACCCGATTTCCCAGAAACTGCGAAAACATGCAGTGAAGAATAAGAAACATGTTATACCAGAAACTTGATGCCCATATACATTACTTATAAAGTTGTTGAGGATATGATTGCAATGTCACAGAAGTGGGGCGAGATAAACAAGATATAAAAGAACAAATGACGTTAACATAGCCACAAAGTGCTCAAGTTGTAAAAGATATTCTGGGTAATTAAAACAAGAATAAGCAGTATTAAAGAATTTTAAAATTAAAACAAAATTACTTCTTGAGGAAACAACTATATTATAAAAATCGCAATTTGTGTATGTATGTTACTCTTTGTATATAAAAAGTCTGCCCTGCTTCTCATTTTGGGTGGCATAGACGCCCTTTTTGACCCACAACCTGTGAACAATATTGTTTAGCTACCCGCACCAGTTTTTCTCCGTAACTTGCCATCTGCATCAGAATTTTCTATGGAGTCAATGTGAACCTAGAGAAACCTTCAAAGTCGTGTTCCATGTGTCCAAGTTTATAACACACGGGTCATCTTGATGGCAAAACCTGCACATGTTTCTTTTCTTCCCAGGGAAAATGTTTGCTGGTGGCAATTGTAGAATCTAAACCAATCCCTAGCATTCACAGATGTATCAGTTTTCTGAGTTCTTTAATATTCCTAAATACCTTGTCATTTTATTTTCCTCAAATAACCTAACAGATTGCTGTTGCGCAATATTCCATACAGCCTAAATATGCTGCACAGTTCTCTCATCCTTCCAGGCGACAGGTAAACTGCAGAACATTGTCTGAACAAGGATTGCTCTTAACATTTAGCTTCACCTTGATACCCTACACCTCTCTACAGTAAACATCACATATCTTTAGGTGATTGACCATCTTCTTCACATTGTAACACAGGACACAGTCCTAAGGTGGTTGATCATCTTCTTCACATTGTTCAGTACACAGTCCTCTGAGCTCTACTATTTTTCCCCTGATGAGGCTATTCCGCTTAAGGATGTGTTCCTGTCAACCATGAAAAGGAACCTGGTTCTCACAGAAGACATAAGCCTAAAGTAGGAAGCTAGCACAAATAAGTGAGACCATGTTTCCTATGGAACTATTCATGGACATAACAATGTATAAGTTCCACTAGTTTCAAATCACCATCTAATCTTATCACAATGCTTCCTTCTTATTATCTTCCACTATACAAGAAACTAAATTAGATTTTCCCTTACTTTTCATACAGCTAAAAGTAAGGGTGCATTTGAACCTCAAATGTGGTTACCCTTGCCCCTCCCAGTAAAACAACCAAGTCAGTTTCATCTCAAGCAATCCCAAATAGGGTAGGAAACTTGTGCATGAGTGGTGTGTCATTGCATCACCAGTCTCTCGAGAAGCTGGCAATGAGACTTGTCGCTGATGGTGAATGAATTGCCAACTCTGATAGAAGCTTCCACTTTAGGACAACTCGCTGACATTGCTTTCAGTTCTTTAATTCTCACTAACAAAATATCAGAAATGGCCACCATCTATCAGACAAAGCCTTGGATAAATTAGACGGCTATGGTCAGCAATTATCGTTATTATTCTTTTGGTTGTCCCGCCACCACTCCGTCATCAAATACCAACACATATCACTTAGCCTCCATCACTTCTTCTGGGACTATTTGAGAGTACCATTGTTGCCTCTTTAGGTAGCAGCTCGTTCTAAACCTAACATTTACTACTGCCACCAGTACTACTATTACCATGCCTGTACACAAGCATACCATTGATCTGACTGAAATCCTGGGTGTTGGTGCGTGCTTCTTATCAAAACCACCGAAGAGAGGTTTCTTGTTGTGGCTCATATAGAAATTTTCTCCATTCGTCTGTCTTCATCCGCGAGAGACAGAGAAAGCAGCGTCGACCCCCTCCTTTTCCTTTCTCTCTCAGCTCTCCCCTCCTCCTTTCCCCCTCCTGACCGATCGATCAGTTTCTCACCGACAGCGGCGGTATATTAGTAGGGTATACATATACATTTATCTGGATAATGTGTGGATTCTAGTCTCTCCTCGAGGAACTTTTGTAGCCTTAGTAATAAATGTTTTGTAATCAGTCATGAGGTTGAACTTTCCCTAATATATTTACTCTCAACGAACCAGCTGACCACTCTCAACTCCATCCTATTACATTTGACTCCTCATTCCCCTTTACACATAAGCATACAAGGAAGTTGTCTTCCCTGTTGGATGTGTTTTGAGTTGGAGGGAAAACTTGAGTTTCCCTCTTATTTGACTTTGGTTTTAGTCCTACATTGGATAGGAGATGGGAGGTTTGGTAGTATATATACCAACTCTTCTCATGCCTATGTTATGAGTGTTGGGCCATGGGCCACATTCCTACGCGCGCGCGCGCGCCGAACCGAACCGGGCCGGGCCAGGTGATTGTTGGTTACAATACAATATTTTCTTATTTTTAAAACATGCAACTTTATTTATAAATCTGTAACCAATTTGAATAATTATCCTAAAAATAAGAAAATATTGTATTGTAACCAACAATCTAGAAGATAGAAGTTTATTTGATAATTTTCATGCAAATAGAAAATTGTCCCTGCAAATAAAGATAATTAGTTTAAAAAAATCTTAAAAAGGAATTTTTTTTCCATTCTTACAGTTTATTTTTACAAGTTCTTACCTGATTAGTTAAAGGATTTCATTAAACTATTTCATTACAAAATAGTTTGTAAAATCTTTCTAAACTATTTAGAATTTATCTTATCTGTTGGAAAAATCTTTCAAATCTAATTTAGTATTTATCTCTTACAAGTTCTTGCACAGTAAAATTTTTGTTCAAATTCTTAGAAGGATAAATCTTTCAGATTTAAGGAAAAATCTTTTCATAATCTAATTGTTTTCATTGTAAAACGTTATTACAAGATCTAAGAAAAATCTAATAACCTTAATAACTTTATTCATTACAAATCTATTTGTAATAATTATTACAAGATCAAATCCTGTCATTACAAACTTTTATTTATTGTTTTCTTTATAACATCTTATTTAGTGTGTTAAGAAAAGAAAATCTTTTATGAGATAATTTAAATTATTTAAATCTTGTCTTATTTATAAACTTACAAGATTTTACATACATTCATTAGTTAATTAATTGTTTATTTCTACTATATTAGTTAACTAAAATAGAATTATCTAAATTCTTGCAATTATCTAATCCCTTCTAGTTTATAATTGCATAGTTTAATTGCTTTAAATTTTATGGTCAATTGTTAATTAATTCCTGCTAGTTCATTTCTGACATTTTAATTGGACTTATTGATTAGAAATTTAGAAGTAAAAAAACTGAAATAACCTTTAGAAATCATTACTGTCATAATTTCGAATTAGGAAAATTAAAAGAACAAGTCTACACCTTGTTATATTTTACTTGAATTATTTGGCACATAATTAAAGAAGGATTATACATTGTTTTATTTTGCAAACCCTAATCTAAAAGCTACCAATATAAACTAAATTCTGATATTATCAAATAATTTTGAAATACAGAATTCAGGTAGCACCATCCCGTCACAATGGCTAACCCTGATCATTCCAGGGGTGTCAAACCGGAGAAATTCTCCGGCATATTCTTTAAGAGATGGGCAAACCATATGAAGTACTGGTTAACCACTTTAGGTCTTATTTCAGTCATAGATGACATAATTCCCGCACTTCTCCTAAACCATCATCTATTAGATTCTTCTCTTGTTGAAACTCCTCCTCCAACTCCTTCCTCCTACATCTATTGAAACCTAAAGAAATTGACTATCATTGTCTCCATAGAATTCTTAATGCACTCTCTAATAGTCTATATGACATTTATTATGAATATAAGTGTTAAAGAACAGTAGACAGCACTCGAGGATGAATATGGCCTCGATGACACTGGAATTGAAAGATTCACCTCCTCCTCAACAAATTGATAATGACTGATAGTAAATCAATCAATGATCAACTTCATGAATTTCAAGATTATATCCGACACCTTCAATCAAAAGGAAATCAATTCTCCGATGATTACAAGGTGTCATGTCTCATTGATAACTCCTTCCTTCCTAGTCAACCTTTGCTGGAGATCTCCGTCACAAGCAAGGTGACTTAACCCTCATTCAAGCCCTAAAAGCGATTCTCATAGAGGATCAGCATAGGCAAAACTCCAAAACCAAGTCAGAAATGAAAGCTAAAGTCAACTTGGTGGAGGATAAGCCTAAGCAGAAATTTATAAATCCCAAGGGTAAGAAGTTTAAAAAACCCAATCATTTTCATTCTTCTCCCCATGCAAATTCCTCTTCTTTCAAACCTTCTCAATCTTCCTCCTTCAAACCCAAAACCTTTGGCCAGAAGACTGATGGAAGATTCTGCTACGTCTGCGAAAGAACGAATCACATGGCGCCTCAATGTTTCAACCGAAAGAAAGTCTATCAAAGCTCAACCAAGAGGAACTGGAGGAAATGGCGGGCATAAGGTCAACATGGTGGAACTGAACTCCAACTCCTTTAGTTAGATTCTCTCTTCCTATTGTCAACTCTATTACCCTCTCCTCGGACTGGTGGTTAGACTCAGGAGCCAGTATTCACATCTGTACTGATCGCTCCTAATTTAAATCCTATCAGGAACAACGTGGAGGAAGCATGAGCCTGGCAGATGACTCCACTAGAGAGATAAAGGGAACTGGACGTATTGATCTCAGAATGACCTCAGGGAAAATTCTGACTCTTCAAGGCGTCCTGCATGTACTCACACTTCGGAGAAATCTGATCAGCGAGTCTTCACTTCTTAGAGCTGGCTATAGGATTGTCAAGGAATCCAATAAATTGTAATCTCCAAGTCAAATATCTTCATTGGAAAAGGCTTTATTTGTGATGGCCTTTTTCATCTCAATGTAATAAATTCTTCTGATAAAAAATTTTAATTCCTGTTGCCTTGAATATTATGTCTTGTGATATCTGACATGAAAGATTGGGACATGTCAACTTCAATTCTATCAAGAAAATGATTAACTTGAACCTTATTCTAAATTTTCTTTTGATACAACTTCTAAATGTGAAATATGTGTTCAAGGCAAACATATCTGAATCCCTTTTCACTCTATCACAAGAAATTCTGAACCCCTCGAACTTATTCACAGTGATGTATGTGACTCGAACAGAGTTCTCACCCGAGGCGGTAGAAGATATTTTGTGACATTCATTGATGACTACTCCAAATTCTATTCACCTGTCTTATCAAATCCAAGGATGAAGTTCTCGATTGGTTTAAGGTATATAAAGCCGAAGCTGAGAACCAACTTGAAAAGAAGATTAAAATTCTAAGATCTGATCGTGGGGGGAGTATACCTCAAATGATATGATAGAATTCTGCCAAAAACATGACATTATTCATGAGGTAACTGCTTCCTACACACCTCAATCCAACGGTGTAGCTGAAAGAAAGAACAGAACACTGATGGACATGGTGAACTGCATGTTACTCAGCTAAGGTGCACCTGAAAACCTTTGGAGTAAAGCTCTCCTTTCTGCCTGTTTTATACTCAATAGGGTTCCCCAAAGAGACTCCGGCGTTACTCTATATGAACGTTGGAAAGAGAGAACTCCTAACATTCATTTCTTCAAAGTTTGGGGTTGCTTAGCCAAGTTTCAATACCAGAACTGAAGAAAAAGAAAATCGGCCCCAAGACTGTTGATACTATCTTCATCGGATATGCACTTGATAGCAATGTTAACCGATTCCTAGTGATTAACTCTGAGATCAGTGAAATATCTAACAACACCATCATTGAAGCTAGGGATGTTGTTTACTTTGAAAACATCTTTCCTTTCAAGTCTAGAATCCCTAATTATCCTTCTTGCACTCCTTCTACCTCTGATATTCCTTCTTCTAGTTCTACTCCGACCGATGATTCTGAACCTAGGAGCAAAAGAATTAGAACTCTTACATCCTTCGGTGAGGATTTCTTCACCTATCTTGTGAAAGGTGATCTTAGCTCTTTCAAGAAAGCAATGGACTTGTCTGAATCTCATTTCTGGAAAGAAGTCATTGACAGTGAGATCAAGTCCATAATGGAGAATAACACTCGAATTCTCACTGACCTTCCTCCAGGATGCAAATCTTTAGGTTGTAAATGGATCTTTAAGAAGAAACTCCGACCTGATGCTACTGTCGACAAATATAAAGCCAGATTAGTTGCCAATGGTTTCACCCAACAAAAGGTATTGACTTCTTTGATACCTATTCTCCTGTTGCCAGAATTTCCTCTATCAGAATCCTTCTAGCACTTGCATCAATTCATAACATGTTCATTCACCAAATGGATGTCAAGACTGCTTTCCTGAATGGCGATCTTGAAGAAGAGATTTATATAGACCAACCAGAAAGATTCATTGTAAAGGAACAAGAAACAAAGTATGCAAACTTATGAAGTCATTGTATGGACTTAAACAAGCACCTAAATAATGGCATCAAAAGTTTAACAAAGTTATTGCACAATTTGGATTCATTGTCCATGATCACAAGTGCATATACTCTAAGAACTTTGACAATGAGTATATTATCCTTTGTCTATATATAGATGATATTCTTATCCTTGGAACTTCTCTTAATGCAATCCAAAGAGTAAAGGATTATCTTTTCTAAAATTTTGATATGAATGATCTAGGTCCTGCTGATATGATATTGGGAATGAAAATATCCAAAACCTCTAATGGAATTTCTTTGAGTTTAGCTCATAGCATTGAAAGAATGTTTCATAAATTTGATTTTTATAACTCTAAACCAATTTCTACACCCTAAGATTCTTCAATTGCTTTGAAGAAGAACACGGGTGAGCCTATGTCTCAGCTGAAATACTCTCAATTAATAGGTTCACTTCTCTATATATCTAACAGGACTAGGCCTGACATCTCTTATGCAGTAGGCAGATTAAGTAGATACACCAGTAACCCCAGTAGAGAACACTAGACTGCACTAGAGAGAGTTCAGATATCTTAAAGGCACAATTGGCTATTGTCTGACTTACACTGGATATCCTGATGTTATGGAAGGTTATAGTGATGCCAACTGGGCCACTGATTCCAACAGTGTTAAGTCTACTACCGGATATGTATTCATGTTCGGTGGTGCTGTTGTGTCCTGAAAATCCTGCAAACAAACAGTGATTGTCAGGAGCACCATGGAGTCTGAGCTCATTACTCTGAACACAACTTGCTCTGAAGCTGAATGGTTAAAGGATCTTTTATATGAATTCTCTATCATGCCTAGACCCATACTTTCAATCTCAGTTCATACTGATTCAAGATCCACCATGGAGATTCTAAAGCAAGATAATGCCAATAAGAAGATGAACAGACATATTCAAATCAGACTTAAGTCTGTTCAGCGCCTATTGGGCAAAGTTGTGCTTTTGGACTTTGTAAAGTCTGAGAAGAATATTGCTGACCCATTGACTAAGGGTCTTTCTAGGAGTGTGATCCTAAAATCATCGAGGGAGATGGGGTTAAGCCCATAGTAGAGTTCACCGACAACGAGAACCCAACCTACTTGATTGGGAGTTGATTCTATGAAAGAGATTCAATGTGGTAGAAACAAGCTGGACTGATGATACTCATGTAGAGCATCGACCCGGGTATGTTTATATCATATATGTAGCAGTGTAGCTACTACCCTTCTCTATGGTGACGATGCTCTTATAATACAACTAGGTAAGGATGAGTTTAACTCTTAATAAGTCCAACGCATGTAGTGTGAAGGGTATACTATCCAGCTGTAGTACCCTTGGAGGACTTACCTATGTGAGAGGAACCGTGATGGCCGCGGTTGGGAAGGCAAGGCTGACCCTAGAAACTCTCATGAGTCGGTTATTGTGTGTATGGCCTTTAACGCTCAACCCGCTCGCTCAATAGATGAAAACTTATTGTGTGTATCTTTCATCAATATCTGGTTAAAGAGGCCTAATTCAAGGCGTAGTCCATTATGTCTCTCAGGTGGCGATGAAATTCACTATGGGTAGATTCAATGCCGCAAGTTATCGACCCCGAATACACAGTATGATGCCCAATTTTATTCGTGTTTTTGATCTGATGATTTGATGGTTATTTATTATTGATTTGTTTTATCCTCTCTGAAACTCAAGTTTTTTGGGGGGGGGCTGTTGGATGTGTTTTGAGTTGGAGGAAAAACTTGAGTTTCCCTCTTATTTGACTTTTATTTAATCCCGCATTGAATAGGAGATGGGGAGGTTTGGTAGTATATATACCAACTCTTCTCATGCCTATTGTTATGAGTGTTGGGCCATGGGCCACATCCCCGCGCGCGCCGAACCGAATCGGGCCAGGTGCAGGTGACGCGCGCCCAAACCTGCAGACACAAATGCAGTTTGATTCAGGGGGCTCTTAAACCTAAAACTTTTTTATCGATTTTTCCCTTTTAATTTTATTTAAAATTTTGCTTTGATTTTTTGGGATTTTCTGTTCGGCTTTGACCCACTCTCTGGATCTGCTCGCGAACTGTACGATCGTGTGCAGATTTGGAGCGAGACTGTTACAACAGATGAACTCCAATAATCTATAAATAGGTTCCCGCAGTTCAGTCTGTTCACTGCAAAAATCCTACAATCTCTGTTTCCCTCCAAAATTCTTTCTTACAAAATTCTGGTTCGGTTTTTTGTGATTTCTCTGAGGAATATATTACATACGGGCACGCATTTCCATCTGAGCAGAGGCCTAGCTCTTCGTCCGGGGCTGGGTGTTGGTGATCTACCGAGGAAACTTTTACTGCTAGGAGAGGAGGTTATTTTAAGGTCCGGACGAGGGACCGGCCATCTATCTTCTAGGGCAGTGTTTCTACATGACTGTCACCCCATGCCAGCAATTTTCTTCCTTTTAATCTTTTATATTACTTGCATTTTTAGGACAATTATTCAAATTGGTTACAGATTTATAAATAAAGTTGTTGCATGTTTTAAAAAATAGAAAATACTGTATTGTAACCAACATTCCCATCTCTTCTTCTTTTCCAAATTCAAATGCAATGTATGAGTCGGGGGAAAAATCATAAAAGAGCCAAAGAACCAACTTTAATGGTTGTTGCGGGTTCAATCATCCTCTGAATAGTCTGGCAGCTTAATATCTATGAGTTTTCTTTACATATGCACTTATGCTTCAAAGTTACAGGGTTCTGCCTCAAAATTAAGAATTAGGGTTTTTCAAACTAATGGCAGCACAGTACCGTGCAAGATTGAAGATTCCATCTCAAAACGCACAGTTCCAGAGAGATAATCGAAAAACGCTCACAGAATTGATATCAAAATGTGCAGGAAAATTGAAAAATGGGATCTTTAGTGAGCGAGGAAATTGACCTGGATTCCTGAGGCGAGGGGGAGAGCGAAAGATCGAGACGGAGGAGAAAGAAGCTCGAATGGGCGAAACCAAACTTCTCAAACACGCCATCGCTCTTCTTCCTCGATCGATCTCTGGGCCAAGAACTCACAGGAGTTGATGAGGGGAGTGAGCTCGCAATGGCCGCCGAGCCCCTGCGGTAATTTCACCGATTCTAATTTTCATTTTCCTTTTCTCTTTTTCCTCTCTCCTTTTTTTTATTAAATAAATGTTTTCTCACTGTCAAAGCAACCATCCCCTTGGGGTGCAAATGGGGGGGTTTGGCCTAGGCCAAGTCCAAATCCGCCCGCAAAAGACGGGCGGCCAGGGCCAGATTCCCTTTCGGGAACTTGGGCTCGCCCTGCTGGCTCGCTCAGGCTGGACAGGGCCATACCCTGACGGACCCAGATTCTAAAAAATTAAAAAATTAAAAACTTTAAAGTGTATTTTTTTAAAAAAAGATTTGTTAAAATAATTTTTTATTCACAATAATCTCAAATGTGTAGGTGGTGTAGTTGGTCATCACACTTCTTATTATGAAGAGGTTTATTGTTCGAACCTTGACACTCACATATTTTTTTGATATTTTATTTGAAGGGCCCGCGAGAGGATGATGAAGGTGATGGAGGGTGGCGGAAGGGGGGCAGACGGCAGCGGAGGGGAGGCCCAGGTGCGGCTCGGTCATGGGCCTCCTAACCCAGACTAGGCACGCCCCATGGAGGGGGGGCGGGGTCGGGTCCGTGCAGGTAGGCGAGTCGGCTCGGGCCCGTTCGCATCCCTACATCCACGCAAACTAGATCTCGCCATTGCATCGAAAAGAGTATTCGCCCTGATCCCGTGGGTACGGAGACGTCGTTGTGACGTATATACGGAGGGCAGAAATACACTCACATATATACGCTAAGTATGAATCAGAGCACGGAAGTATGTGGCGTTTATACATTTCAACGAAAAGAGTTCAATTACAAAGCTATCACGATACGTGATATAATGTTACAATCATATTACATCACAGGCACAAAAATATGATATACAAATATGAACAATACAAAAGAAGCTCTCAAGCTACAGGAGAAGTTCCGTGAGAGGAAATGGACAAGAAGGGAACTACGACTAGTCTGCTTGCTCCACAAGTAGTAGGCTTGATTTTCGACGGAAGAGTTCACTTCAGTCCAAGCCACAGGATCCAGACATACAGATTCAGAGGAATCAGAAGCTACCTAACGAGCGGTAAAATGACGCCAAGGGCGTGCAGACTAGCACACATGTATCGATAAATCTGAATCGAAAAGCATGTATCGAAAATCGTGTCGTGAGCAGAGACACACACAAGCAGGCAATGAGACATTATGTAAAGTAAATGTGGCAAAATCGGTTGTACAAGCTCAAATTACGAAATCATAAGATTAGTACGTCGAGAGAATAATCCAAACAAAAAAATCTTCATATGTGTGTATGTATCCCATTTCACCACAGTCTGAGTTCATACACCCGAGTTGCCTCTTAAACTAAGAAAACAACATAAAATTGATGAAAACCGATAAAACACAAACAATCAATGTATTGCTAATTCTATCATCTTATTATTACTTGTCCTATCTATATGTCTAGGTATATGTACTAGCGTCTCAGCACACATGCATACACATCTTAGTAAGCTGAGGCTGTTATTGGAATCTGACGGGTGTATCAACAAATAATGTTTACAGTGAGCCCCGTGCATATCCGAGACAGCGCCCAGAATGTGTAAATCACCTAGAGGGGGGGTGAATAGGTGATAAGCTAATCTATAAACTAAATGCGCTAAATGCGAAAGCTTAAAAACTATTTTGCAACACACTTAATACAACCAACAAGTGAAACTGAATTCCCCGTGAAGGGCTCTGGACTAACTCCTCTTGATTCCCCTAGATATGGGTGAGGTGCTATATGAAGCTCTTGTGGTTAAGTATAAGTGAGGCACACACAAACAAGCCAAGCATATAAGATGAATAGGCAATATGAATATATGCAAGGCACAACACAAGCAATAGATATGAATGATATGAATGATGTGAATAATGCTTTGCGCAAAATAAAGAGAGAGAGAGAGTTAGGAGACAATGGATCAAACGCTAACAATAAGATATGTTTCGAGGTTCGAGCCCCTAGCTCTACATCCCCGCCTTCACCACCGTGAAGGATTTCCAATCCACTATCTCCCACCAAGGGAACCTCCACCGAGGAGGATTTGTTACAACAAAGGAGTACCGAACTCCTCTCTCAAACACCGCCTCACAACCGAGGGGTAGGCCCGTAGCCAAACAACCAACACCTCTACCGAAGAGGGTTTACAAACCAATCCACCTCTCACTAGAAGGAGCAAACCACAAGCCTCAACCTCTACCAAAGAGGGAGCAAACCAATCACCCGATCACCTCTACCAAAGAGGGATACAAACAAAAGCAAGGGTGTTTACAACAAGTGGTGTCTTTCAACCACAAACAATCTCTATTTTTCTCTTTTCCACAAAACAAATGATCCTAATAGAATAGGATAGAAGATAGCTCAAGTGTGGAAAAACAAAGTGTTTTGATCAAAGAAAATCTCTTGGGAAAATACCAAATTGATATAGAAATGAAGAACAAGAACCAATTCCCAAAAACCTATTTTCTTTGAAAATAAACAAAACACTTAAAACAAATAAGATTGATCTTTTGAAGCTCTAAAACCTTTTGAAAACTTGTTTTAAACACCAGAGAATATAGAAATTTTTGCTCTTCAAAATCTTGGTTAAAACCCCAAGAAATGGAGTATTTATAGGCCAAAACAGAAACTAGCCATTAGGCTGATCTGGCAGCCTGACAGGCATAGCGGTCGGTCGGCCGGCCGCCAACGGTCAGAAATGTGACCGTTGGGGCAACCCGGTCGACCGCACGGCCGACCGCCCAGAGACAAAGAGCAAAGCTCTCTGGTCCGGTCGGCCGCCCGGCCAACCGTCCCTGTGTCTGCCAAACGTACATAAGCCTGTGCACGTCGGTCGACCGCAAGGGTCGACCGGCCTTTGGTGCGATCGACCCGTGCGGTCGACCGACCTGGCCTGTCAGCCACTGTTCTGGGTCAGAAAAACATGTTAAAAATATTTCTAAAAAATCTTTTAACTCTTGCAAAAATACCCAAAAATAGTTTTATCATTTTGTATTGATATATAAACATGTGATAAAAATTTCAACTCAAATATCAAGCAATTTGAACTATTTTTGTGTTTTAACATTTTTATCAAAAACAAAACTTGTATTTTATCAAACTTGTATTTTTCAATAGGAAATCTGATTTTTCCTAAAACACATGAATAGACATATCAAAATAAGTTTGTTAAGATATGAAGCATGTATGTATATTGAACACATCTAATATGCATAAAAAACCATTTAAACTTGTTTGATCAACTATTCATGAAAACACATATCGGTTAAACTAAAAACCGAAAAACCATAAAATGTGTGTGTTGTGCACTGAGCATATCAACTATTCTTATCTTTACACATGGATCTAAAACACACTAAACAAAACTAGGATACCTAAGTCTTCTTGATGATCTTCATCTTCAAGTCGGCTTGGTCCCAAACCGTGATCCACCGAGTGCAAAGGTATGATCTTGATACTCGGGCACGGGAATCACCAAGTGAAGGCTTCCAAACTCCTCTTTTTTAAGCAATCACCAACTAATATCTTGTTACATGATCTGAAACTAAAACCAAAAGATTATTAGTGAACATAACTACATGACTTAATCATCATCAAAACTAGAGAGGAAGGCCTCCGGGCCAACAATCTCCCCCTTTTTGATGATGACAAAACTCATGGAGTTATATATGCATGGATTAAAGTTAAGCTTCAAAGAAGCTCCCCCTTAACTCATGCATAAACAAATAAATATAAATATGCAATGAATGCTCTTAAACATGAATGCATTGTTGGCCCAAGGTTACAATCAACCCATGTTTAGTGTATTTTGATGATTACAAAACATATTAGTTATTTGTACTAATATTATTTGTTGTTTAAGTGTGTTCAGGTTTATTATCATACTAGAAGTACTCTCACTCATATACAAAGTTTTTGGACTCAAATACAAGCTATTGGACTCAAGACAAGTCAAATTGGGCTCAAATTGCAATATTGAAGATCAAGAGAGATAGCTCAAGTTGAAGTCTTGAAGACCTTTGTAGTTGTAAGTTTAGTTTTGTAAAGATAGAATATGTGAAATTTGGCTCTAGGATTTGCACACACATTTGTTTTGTATGTTTCTATGTTTTCAAAATATTTATTTCTAGGTTTATGCCTTAGTTTATACATACATGTACCCAAAGCTTTACATCTTCAAAAACTTGTTTAAATACATGTATATAAACTATTTTCAGCATAAAACTTAGCTTCAGATTTTTAAAGATTTTATACAAAATTTTCCATCTTAAAATCTGCCCAGAAAAACAGTTTTCCAGGCAGACCGGTCGACCGGCCCAGTCGACCGGCTGCTGTGTCCGGGCATGCACAGGCTGTGCATGTCTGTCGGTCGACCGGACCAACAGACCGGTCGACCGAAATTAGACGTTTGCTCTCTGTATCCTTCCGGTCGACTGGGTCGGTCGACGGTAGAAGGAAACTGTGTTTCCTCTCTTGTGATCGGTCGACCGGCAGTCGACCGGAGCCACAACGGCTCTTTTGCCAGCAGAGTCCCGGTCGACCGGCAGTCGACGGTAGGCCTGCAACACTCCAACGGCTCTTTCCTCTTTGGGCTGTTCTGAAAATCTGTTTTATTTTCTGTTTTAACAGACTTTTTAGAGGGTTGTTGGGGTGCTTTTGCAGGTGATATTAGCTGGAAAAATCAGAGTTTTTTAACCTATTCTCTCCCTATAAATAGTGGGAAATAGGCCTTAGTTATGAACCAAGAAAAATACAAGTTTTCATTGTTTTTTCAAGAGAAAGAGAAAAATAGTTTAAAGCTTCATTTCCATTCTTTTAAGTTTGATTTTTCAGTTGTTGTTTGATTCTTAATATCACTCTACAACTGAAGCTTTTCTCACAAAACTTCATAGAGCCAAAAATTTCATATTCTTTCTATAGGTGAAGTTGTAAAGTGTGAGAGTGTTTGTAAAAGAGAAAGAGTTGTGGTCTAGTTGAGATCACCAAATTGTAATCCTTTGTTCTTGTGGAGACAAGTTCCTAAGGGGAATTTCTTTGTAAGGTGAAGCTACGGGCTTGAGGTCTTTGGAGGCCTAACTTGTACGGGATCCTAAGGGGATAGTGGAAACCCTTCACGGAGGTGAAGGCGGGGACTAGAGCTACGGGCTCGAACCTCGAAACAAATCACTTTGTTTGCGATTGCTTTTGTGTCATCTTGCCTAATTCTCTCTTGCTTTACTTGCTTTCAATTTATTGCTTGAGAACTAACATCTTATTTGTGCAATCCTTACTTGTTTACTTTTCTTGCTACATTATTGTGTGCATTTCATCATCGCATTTCATACTTGGAATTGTTCGATCACACCTCAATACAACACGGTTGCATTGCGCACCTCTAACCCATTTAAGGGGAATTGGGAGGAAGGAGTTCAGAACCTCGCAAGGGGTATTCGGCTCTTAGTCGTGTTTTGAGAGATCGTTGCATCACTCACTTAAGTAAAATTGAAAAGAGCATTAGATTAGCAATTACACCTATTCACCCCCCCTCTAGGTGTATTTCAATTGGTATCAGAGCTTGGACTCTAGGATTTGGCTTAACAACCTTAGAGAGATCCTTATATTGCTAATCACTTCATTCATTTCCACATAGTAAACATGGCCGATGGAATTAAGACCCACTAAGTTTGATGGACTTACTTTCCCATATGGAAGGTTAAGATGACCGTTTTCTTGCAATCTCTAGGTAGTCGAGTTGCAAAGGCCGTGACTAAACAATTTAGTGTACCCCCCGGTGATGAATCTACTTGGTCCGAAATTGAGACCAAGGAGTTTGATGCCAATGCTAGGGCTCATTATGCACTCCTACAAGCCCTCAATGATGATGACATAGCTAGAGTCATCCATTGCAAATCCGCCTATGAGATTGGACCCATTTGCTAGTAACACATGAGGGGACATCACAAGTGAAGAGGGCCAAGATAGACCTTCTTCGGTCCCAATATGAAAATTTTTGCATGCAAGAGAATGAAACCATAGATGATATGGTTACTAAGTTTACAAAGATTACTAATGGTCTTGCTTCTCTAGGTGAAGAAATCAACAATGACCAAAGGGTGAGGAAGATCATCCGGGCTCTTCCTCCATCATGGGAAGTGAAAGCTACAACATTGAAGGAACTCAATGACAAAGATGAGATTGAGCTCATTGGACTCATTGGGAACTTGAAGACCATGAGATGGAGAGAAAGGCAAGGGAGGACATGGCACTACCAAAAAGAAGACCATTGCCTTCAAAAGTCATGCTACCTACTCCGACGAAGATGACGAAGAAGAAGATGACGAGGAGCTCTCACTTCTAGTCAAAAATGTCCGGAGGATGTACAACAAGGCAAAGTACCAAGGAAGGAGGAGATGGCAAGGAGGCAAGGAAGAAAGGAAGATCATTTGCTTTAATTGCCAAAAGCCGGGACACATAGTAGCGGAGTGTCCGGAACAAGTGAAGCCATCTTCATCCAAGAAGCCATACAAGAAGAAGGCTATGAAAGCAACATGGGATGACGAAAGTGAATCCGAGGAGGAGATCGACACCGCCAACATGTGCTTCATGGCAAATGAGAGCACAAGCAAGGTAACCCCCTCAACTCTTCTTGATGATGATTTATCCATGGATGAGCTAGGAGAAGCTTTTATGGAACTTTCTAGTAATTATGATTTCTTAAAGAAGAAATATTTAAAAATGAAAAAGGACAATGAATCACTTAATATTCAAATTGTAAATCTTTCTAAAGAAAATAATGATTTACATTCTTCTTTAGTTTCCACTAAAAATGATTTTGAAAAATATAAGATTGCTTGTAAAGGAAAGACCCCATTTGTAGATTCTAATGAGATTGCCATGCTTAAGGAAAGATTAGACTCATTAGATGTTGTTTTGAAAAAGTGTAGTGAGTTTGATAAAAAGAAGATGGAGAATATGTTTCCTAAGAAACAAGCTCCCAAGAAAAATGTTCATCATGCTCATGCTCATGCTCATGTACATGCTACACAACCTATGCATCATGGTAAACCCCCAAAGCATGCTCACACTTCACATACACACATGCATTTATGTATAGAAAAAGTGTACACATGTTCACATTGTGGACGGAAAGGACACTTAGCTAATTTTTGTTATGATAGACTAAGTGCATCACATCATAATGTTTGGGTTCGTAACACTAACTTTCAAGGACCCAAGAAAGTTTGGGTACCAAAGTCAACTATTGTTCTAAATGATGTAGGTACTTTCCAAAGCTCAAAGACGTAGAGGTTTATGGTATCTTGATAGCGGTTGCTCAAGGCACATGACTTGGGACATCAACAACTTTGCAACCCTATCAAGATATCATGAAGGTGGCACCGTCACCTTCAGAGATGACGCCAAGGGTAAAATCATCGGTATTGGTAATGTAAAACTTGGCACCTCTCCTTTAATTGAAAATGTAGTTTTAGTTGATGGCCTCAAGCATAATCTCTTGAGTGTTAGTCAACTTTGTGATAAAGGTTTGATGTTGTCTTTGATAATGTTTCTTGTAAAGTGATGATAGAACTTCTAATGTTTGTGTATTTTCCGGTTTTCGTGAAAGCAATGTTTATATGATTGATATGCTAAATATGTCTTGTAATATAACATGTTTAAAAGCCCTCGATGACGACTCTTGGTTGTGGCATAGGAGATTAGGCCACGTTCATTTGACCATATTTCTAGGCTTAACTCTAAGGAAATGGTGAAGGGTATTCCTTCATTGAACTTTGAAAAGGACCGAGTTTGTGACGCATGTCAATTTGGAAAACAAACTAAGTCCTCATTCAAATCAATTAAGGATATCATGTCATCACGTCCATTAGAGCTAATCCACATGGACTTATTTGGCCCAACTCAAACCAAAAGTTTAAGTGGGAGTAGATTTGCTTATGTTTTAGTAGATGATTTTTCGCGTTTACTTGGGTTTATTTCTTGAACACAAAAGTCAAACCTTTTCACATTTTCAAGCCTTTAAGAAAAGAGTTGAAAAGGAAAATGACTCCTCAATAATTAAAATAAGAAGTGATAGAGGAGGTGAGTTCATTAACCTTCCCTTTACCACTTTTTGTGAGGAACATGGAATAAAACATGAACTTTCTTGTCCTAGAACTCCACAACAAAATGGAGTAGTTGAGCGGAAAAATCGTACTTTACAAGAGATGGCTAGGACAATGTTAAATGAATATGGTCTACCACATTATTTGTGGGCCGAGGCCGTTCATACTTCATGTTACATTGCAAATCGTGTTTTCCTATGTAAAAATACTACTAAGACTTCTTATGAGATGTATTTTTCTAGAAAACCTAATGTTCTTATTTCAAAGTGTTTGGTTGCAAATGTTTGTTTTAAATACAAATATTAATTTGGGAAAATTTGATGCTAGATCATATGAGGCTATTTTTGTAGGTTACTCAAATTCTAGTAAGGCTTATAGAGTCTCAATAGGTCAACTTTGACTATTGAGGAATCTATTCATGTTAAATTTGAGGAATCTAACAAGTTTGTTAAGAATTGTGTAGAAATTGATGCTTTAGATGAAGGTTGGAGAGAGTGACCTTGGAGGATGCTTCTACCATGGGAGACAAGCCAAAGGATGGTGATGGAAGTGAAGCCAAAGTGGAAGAGGCTCAAGGAAATGAACATCAAGCAAATGAAGAGGAGCCCTCTCAACACTACCAAAGGATTGGAGATTCAATCCTCATCATCCCAGGACCTCGTCATAGGTGAAGTATCAAAAGGGGTAACCACTCGCTCTAAGATTCAAGATTTTTGTGGTAATTTTGCTTTTATTTCATACATAGAACCTAAAAATGTCCTCGAGGCCGAGGCCGATTCATATTGGTTGCTTGCCATGCAAGAGGAGCTCAACCAATTTGAGCGCAACCAAGTTTGGCACCTTGTTCCTAGGCCCCAAGATAGACCAACTATTGGCACTAATGGATCTTTAAGAACAAGTTGGATGAATCGGGTAATGTAGTTAGAAACAAGGCTAGGTTAGTTGCCCAAGGTTACACTCAAATCGAGGGAATCGATTTTGAAGAAACCTTTGCACCCGTAGCACGGCTCGAAGCCATACGGATGACCTTAGCATATGCCTCATTTAAAGATTTTAAGTTATTTCAAATGGATGTAAAGAGTGCCTTTCTTAATGGTTATATTGATGAGGAGGTGTATGTTGAACAACCCCCCGGGTTTGTTGATCCTACACACCTAATTATGTTTATAAATTAGATAAAGCACTATATGGTTTGAAACAAGCCCCTAGGGCTTGGTATGAAAGATTGTCTTCATTTTTGATTTCAAATGATTTTAAGAAAGGAAAAGTTGATAAAACATTATTTACCAAATATGTAGATCAAGATATCCTCATAGTTCAAATTTATGTTGATAACATTATTTTTGGATCTACTAATGTTTCACTTTGCAAGAATTTTGAATCATGCATGAAAAGGGAATTTGAGATGTCTATGATGGGGAGCTCAACTTTTCCTTGGACTTCAAATCAAGCAACGTAGTGATGGGACATTCATCAACCAAGAAAGTACACCAAAGAACTCATCAAGAGGTTCGGGCTTGAAGGATCCAAAGTAGCAAAGACTCCCATGGCAACCACTACGAAACTTGACAAGGACGAACAAGGTAAGGAAGTAGACATCAAATTATTTCGTAGCATGATTGGTAGTTTACTCTATCTTACGGCTAGTAGGCGGATATAATGTTTTCCGTATGTTTATGTGCACGTTTTCAATCATGTCCTAAGGAATCACACTTAATAGCGGTTAAAACGCATAATTAGGTATCTTAAGGGCACAATTGATTTAGGTTTGTGGTATCCGAAACTAACCAATTACCATGACTAGTTATTCGGATGCCGACTATGCCGGTTGTAGGGTAGATGGAAGAGCACAAGTGGCACTTGCCAATTCTTGGGCAATTGTCTTGTGTCTTGGTCTTCCAAAAAGCAAAATAGTGTAGCCCTTTCAAACGCCGAGGCGGAGTATGTAGCAGCCGGAGCTTGTTGTGGCACAAGTACTTGGATGAAACATACTCTTCTCGATTTTGATTTACATTTGATCATGTTAAGATTTATTGTGATAATACTAGTGCTATTCACATGACCAAAAATGCTAATCAACATAGTAAACCAAACATATAGACATTAGATATCATTTTCTTAGAGATCACTTTGAAAAAGGTGACATAGATATTGATTGTTTCTACGATTTTCAACTTGCGGATATTTCACAAAACCTTTGGATTATGCAAGATTTCTTTTATTTGTGGTGAAATTAAATGTTGTAAGATGATACTTAAAATATTTTTTAATATTCTTAAAATTTTTTTTTAACCCTTTTTGATGTATGACAAAAGGGGGAGAAATATAAATATATATAAGTTTGGGAAAAATATGTGTTTGTTTTAAATTTGTTATTCCTTATGATAGTGTATTTTTGGTAATGATATTTTTCAATGCTTTATGTATGATTACATAGT
>JAVJIF010030160.1:0-34116 GCA_038442645.1 Agave tequilana | reverse complement strand
ATTTCTTGCCATATTTAGGAAGTTTGACCAAAAGTCAAAATTTTAGCCCTGATTGACCTGAAATGGGCCTTATGAGAGTCGAATAAGGCCCAAACTATGAGAAGACGTGGTTTCAAGTACCGGGAGTAGAATTACATAGTTTTTTGTACACACGCTACTATTTAATCTTAATTCTTGTGTTAATTGAGAAGTTTGACTAATAGTTAAAACTTTCAGCCCTTTGGCCTGATTGGCCTTAAAGGGTCGACTGGGCCCAAAGAGGGAGAAACATGAGTTTCAAAATCTGAGAGTTATGTTACATAGTTTTTATTTACAAATATTATAATTAACCTTATTTTTAATCTTATTTGGGAAGTTTATAGGAAGTCATACTTTCAGACTTGCTTACCAGATCTAGGCCTTATAAGAGCTGAGTAGGGCCTAAACAGTGAGAAAACGTGTTTTTCAAGAGCCAAGAAATAGAATTACATAGTTCTATGCACAATTCAACTAATTAGCATAATTTCAAGTCTTAATGGGGGTTAGACCAAAAGTCAAACTTTAAGGCCCGAGTGGCTTGATTAGGCCTTATAAGAGCCGAATAGGGCCCAAACAGTGGGAAAACGAGCTTTTTAAGAGTCAAGAGTAGAACTACATAGTTTCTATGAATAATAATATTAATAAACCTTATGTCTTAGGTAAATTAGGAAGTTGACTAATTGTCAAATTTTCAGCCCGTTTGGCCTTGAATTAGACTTTATAAGAGCCGAATTGGGCCAAGCGGTAAGAAAATATGGTTTTCAAGAATTCGGCGTAGTATTACATAGATTATATGAACAAATAATGCTAATAAATCTTATTTCTTATGTTATTTGGGAAGTTTGACAAATAGTCAAACTTTTAGCCCAGAGTGCCCTAAATTAAGGCTTATAAGAGCCGAATTAGGCCCAACAGGCAGAAAACGTGAGTTTCAAGAGTCGGAAGTAGTATTACATAATTTCTATGAACAAATTAAAACTAATTAACCTTATTTCAAGTCTTAATTAGAAAGTTTGACCAAAAGTCAAACTTCAGCCTCAGTTGGCCTGGATTAGGAGTTATAAAAGCAGAACACATAACGAGGAGAAAACGTGATTTTCAAGAACCGAGAGTAGTATTACATTATTTTTATGTACAAATACTAATAATTAATCTTATTTCTAGTCCTATTTGAGAAGTTTGACTGAAAGTCAAACTTTCAGCCTATTGGCATGAACTAAGCGTTATGAGAGTCGAATAGGGCGAAACGGCGAGAAAACGTGGTTTTCAAGTACCAGGAGTAGAATTACGTAGTTTATATATATAAATATTAATAATTAACTTAATCATGTGTTAATTTGGCGGTTTGACTAAAGTCAAACTTCAGCCCCGCTTGGCCAGAATAATGCCTTAAAAGAACGAATTGAGCCCTAAACAACATGAAAACATAAGTTTCAAGATCCGAGAGTAGTATTACAAGTTTTTATGTACAAATACTACTAATTAACCTTATTCTAGCCTTAATTGGGAAGTTTGACCAGAAGATAAACTTTCAACCCCGATTGGCCTGAATAAGGCCTTATACGAGCGAATAAGGCCAAACAGGGAGAAAGAAAATGTGCTTTTCAAGAGCTAAAAGTAGATACAAGTTTCTATGCACAATTGCTTCTAGAAAATATTTTTAAGAGCCGGGAGTAGAATTACATAGTTTCCATGCGCAATCAAAAAAAATTAACCTTATTTCTAGTCTTAATTAGGAAGCTTGATCAAAAGTCAAACTTTAAGCCCGAGTGGCTTGAATTAGGCCTTATATGGTCCGAATTGGGCCGAAACTTTGAGAAATATGCTTTTTTAAGAGCCGAGATCTTTACATTATTTATATGAACAAATAATATTATAAACCTTATTTCTTATATTAATTGAGAAGTTTGACAAATAGTCAAACTGTTAGCCCTTTGCCTGAGCTAACCTTATAAGAGCCGAATTGGGCCCAATCGGCTAGAAATATGCTTTTCAAGAGCCAGGAGTAGAATTACATTGTATTTATATATAATTACAACTAATAACCAAATTTTAAGACTTAATTGGGAAAGTTTGACCAAAAGTCTAATTTTTATTCCTGATTAGCTTGATTAGGTCTTATAAGAGCCGAATTGGGCCCCATCAGTGAGAAAATTTTATTTTCAAGTGCGAGAGTAGTATTACATTTATTCTATGAAACAAATAATACTAATAAACCATTTTTTAGCATAGTTGGGAAGTTTGATCAATAGTCAAACTTTCATCCTCGTTTGGCCTGAGTTAGGCCTATAAGAGCCTAATTGGTCCCCAAAAAGGGCAGAAAACGTGAGTTTCAGGAGCCGGGAGTAGTATTACATAGTTCTATATACAATTATTACTAAAAACCTTATTTAAAGTCTTAATGGGAAAATTTAACTAAAAGTCTAACTTTCAGCCCCGATTGGGCTAAACTAGGCTTTATAAGAGCCGAGTAGGGCCCAAACGGCGAGGAAAATTTTTGTTTTCAAGAGCCGAGAGTAGTATTACATAGTTTCTATATATAAGTACTGCCAATTATCCATATTTCTAGTTATATTTGGGAAGTTTCAGTAAAAGTCAAACTTTCAGCTACAATTAGCCTGATGTAGGCCTTAAGAGAGCCGACTAGGGTCTCAAACGATAAGAAACATGGTTTTCAAGTGCCGGGAGTAGAATTACATTATTTTTATGTATAAATACTACTAATTAACCTTAATTTTATGTTAAATCAAAATTTCATCCCTATTTGGCCTGAATTAGGCCTTAAAAGAGCCGAATTGGGCCCAAACAGGGAGAAAACATGAGTTTCACGAGCCTGGAGTAGTGTTACATAGTTTTTATGTACAAATATGACTAATTAACTTTAATTCTAGTCTTATTAAGAAGTTTCACCTGATGTCAAACTTTCAGCTCCGATTGGCCTGAACTAGGCCTTATAAGAGCCGAATAGGCCCCAAACAGTAAGAAAATGTGCATTTCAGGAGCAGAGAGTCGAATTACATAGTTTTATGTATAATCACTACTAATTAACCTTATTTATAGTCTTAATTGGGAAGTTTGAAAAAAAAGTCTAACTTTCAGTTCTGATTGGCCTAAACTAGACCTTATAAGAGCTTAATAAGGCCCAACGGTAAGAAAATGTTATTTTCAAGAGTTGAGAGAGTAGTATTACATAGTTTCTAGCTATATTGGGAAGTTTAAGCAAAAAATCAAACTTTCAGCCCTAATTGGCCTGATCGAGACCTTATAAGAGCGGAATATAGCCAAACGGTGAGAAAAAGTTTTTTTTCAAGTACCGGGAGTAGAATTACAAGTCTTTCTGTACAATACCACTAATTAACCTTAATTCTTGTGTTAATGGAAAGTTTAACAATAGTCAAAAGTTCAGACCCGTTTGGCCTGATTAGGTCTTAAAAGAGCCGAATTAGACCCAAAACAGGGAGAAAAAGAGAGTTTCAAGTGCCGGGAGTAGTATTACATAGTTTTTATGTACAAATACTACTAATTAACATTATTTATTCTTAATTGAGAAAATTTGACTAGAAGTCAAACTTTCAGCCCTGATTGGCCTGAACTAGGCCTTTTAAGAGTCGAATTAGACCAAAAGAGGAGAAAACGTGCTTTTCAAGAGCCCAGAGTAGAATTACAAAGTTTGTAAGTACAATTACAACTATTAACCTTATTTAAAGTCTACATTAAATAGTTTGACCAAATGTCAAAATTTCAACCCCATTTTCTGAACTAGGCCCTAAAAAAGCCGAATTGGGCCCAAACAAAGAGGAAATATGAGTTTCAAGAGTCATGATTTGTTTACATAGTTTTATATACAAATACTATTAATTAATATTATTTCTATTCTTAATTAAGAAGTTTGACCAGAAGTCAAACTTTCTGCCCAGATTGGCCTGAACAGGCCTTATAAGGGCCTAATTGGGCCCAAACAATGAGAAAAACATGCCTTTCAAGAGCTGGTAATAGGATTACATAGTTTCAATGTACAAATACAATTAATCAACATTATTCAAGTATTAATTGAGAAGTCTGATCAAAAGTCAAACTTTTAGACCCAATTGACCTCAATTATAAGAGCCTAATAAAGTCAAAACGGGGAGAGTTTACGGGTTTTTCAAAAGCCGGGACTAGAATTACTAGTTTCTATGTACAGTTACAACTAATTAACCTAATTTCAAGTCTTCATTGGGAAGTTGACGAAAAGTTAAAGCTTCAGCCTTGATTGGCCTGAATTAGGACTTATAAGAGTCGAACCGGGTCAAAACGGGAAGAAAATAGGGTTTTAAAGAGCCGGGAGTAGAATACATAATTTCTATGTACATCACAACAAATTTACCTTATTTCAGGTCTTAATTGAAAAGTTTGACCAAAAGTCAAACTTTCAACCCCAATTGGCGGAACTAGGCTTTATAAGAGCCTAATTGGGCCAAACCGGAAAAAAACATGGTTTTCAAGAGTCGGGCATTACATAGATTCCATGAAAAAATAATACTAATAAATCTTATTTCTTAGGTTAATTGTGAAGTTTAACCAATAGTCAAATTTTCAGCCCCGACTGCCCTAAACAAAGTCTTATAAAGAGCCAAATTTTGCCCAAAAAAGGGAGAAAATTGAGTTTCAACAGCCGAGAGTAATATTACATAGTTTATGTGTACAATTATAACTAATTAACCTTATTTAAAGTCTTAATTAGGATATTTGTCCAAAAGTCAAATTTGCAGCCTCGATTGGCCTCTGCCCTGAACAAGTCCTTATAAGAGTCGAATTGGGCCCAAATAAGAAGAAAATGTGGTTTCCAAGAGCCGGGAGTAGTATTGCATAGTTTTTATGTACAATTAACATTATTTCTTGTGTTAATTAGGAAGGCTGACCAATAGTCAAAGTTTCATTCCTCGATGGCCTGAACTGGGCCTTATAAGAGCCGAAATTGGGCCCAAACGAGGAGATAACATGGTTTTCAAGACCCTAGAGTAGTATTACATAGTTTTTATGTACAAATACAACTAATTAACCTTATTTCTTGACTTAATTGGGAAGTTTGACCAATAATCAAATTGTCAGCCTCATTGGCATGAACTAGGCCTCATAAGAGCCGAGTTGGACAAAAAAAGAACGAAAAACGTGAGTTTCAAGAGACGAGAGTAATATTACATAGTTTCTATATACAATTTCTACTAATTAGCCTTATTCCTAGTATTAAATAAGAAGTTTGACCAGAAGTCAAACTTTCAAGCCCGATTGGCCTGAGCGAGGCCTTATGAGAGCCGAATAGGGTCCAAATGGTTAGAAAACGTGGTTTTCAAGTGCCGGGAGTAGTATTACATAGTTTCTATATACAAATACTACTAATTAATCTTATTTCTTTTGTTAATTGGAAGTCTGACCAATAATCAACTTTCAGGCCCGATTGGCCTGAATAAGGACTTATAAAAACCGAATAGGGCCAAAACGAAGAGAAAACAAGGTTTTTAAGAGTCGTGAGTAGTATTACATAGTTTCTATGTACAATTACTACAATTAATCTTATTTCTAGTCTTAATTGCGAAGTTTAACTAAAACTCAAACTTTCAGGCCCGATTGGCCTAAATTGGGCCTTATGAGAGACAAATAGGGCCCAAACAGTGAGAAAACGTAGTTTTCAAGAGCCGAGAGTAGTGTTACATAGTTTCTATGTATAAATACTACTATTTACCCTTAATTCCTATGTTAATTGAATGTTATGACCAATATGTCATACTTTCAGCCTGATTGGCCTTCTAGGCTTTATATGAGCCGAATAGGGTAAAAACAAGGAGAAAACATGGTTTTCAATAGCAAAGAGTAATATTACATAGTTTCTATATACAATTATTACTCATTAACTTTACTTCGAATCTTAATTGTGAAGTTTAACCAAAAGTCAAACTTTCAACCTCGATTAGTGTGAAAATTATGCTTTATAAGAGAAAAATATAGCCCAAACAGAGAGAAAATGTGATTTCAAGAGCCACGAGTAAAATTACATAGTTTCTATGTGCAATTACAACAAATTAATCTTATTTCAAATCTTAATTAGGAAGTTTGATCAAAAGTATACTTTTTAGCCCCGATTAGCCTAAATTAGGACTTACAACAGCCGAATAGGGCCATAAAGGGGTGAAAACATAGTTTTTCATAGCTGGGAGTCATATTGCATAGTTTCTATAGACAAATACTATTTATCAACCTTATTTTTAGTCTTATTCAGAAAGTTTGACTAAAAGTCAAACTTTCAACCCGATTGGTCGGAACTAGGCCTCATAAGAGCTAAATTGGGGTAAAAAGGCAGAAAACCTGAGTCTCAAGAGCCAGGAGTAGTATTACATAGTTTGTATAAATAATTACTACTAATTAACCTTATTTATTTTGTTAATTAAGAAGTTTGACCAATAGTCAAACTATCAGCCCCTATTGGCATTAACTAGGCCTCACATAGCTGAATTGGGCCCAAACAGGGAGAAAACATGAGTTTTGAGAGACGGGAGTAGTATTACATAGTTTCTATGTAAAATTACTGCTAATTAACCTTATTTCTAGTCTTAACTGAGAATTTTGACCAAAACCCAAACTTTCAGGCCTGATTGGCCGCCAGGCCTTATAGAGCCCAATAGGGCCTAAACGGTTAGAAAATATGGTTTTCATGAGTCGAGAGTAGTATTACATAGTTTCTATGTACAAATACTACTAACTAACCTGTTTCTTGTGCTAAGTGGGAAGTTTGACTAAAGATCAAACTTTCAGCCCCGATGAGCCTGAACAAGGACTTATGAGAGCCGAATAGGACAAAACGAGTAGAAAACGTGTTTTCAAGAGCCGGGAGCAGTGTTACATAGTTTCCATGTACAATTACTACAAATTAACCTTATTTCAAGTTTTAATTGGGAAGGTTAACAAAAAGTAAAACTTTCAACCGCGATTGGCCTTAACTAGGACTTAAAAACCGAATTAGGGTCAAAACAGGGAGAAAACATATTTTTCAAGAGTCATAGTAGAATTATATAGTTCTATGTACAATTAAACTAATTAACCATATTTTAAGTTTTAATTAGGAATTTTGACCAATAGTCAAACTTTCAGTCCCAATTAGCTTGAACTATGTTTTATATAAGAGCCGAATGGCCAAACGGGGAGAAAACATGGTTTCAAGAACTGGGCCATAGTATTACATGGGTTCTATGAACAAATAATACTAATTAACCATATTCTTTGATTAATTAAGAAGTATGACCAAAATTCAAACTTTCAGCCCCGATTCGTCTGATTAG
The DNA here is from genome assembly GCA_038442645.1 of Agave tequilana. Taxonomy (NCBI): domain Eukaryota; kingdom Viridiplantae; phylum Streptophyta; class Magnoliopsida; order Asparagales; family Asparagaceae; genus Agave; species Agave tequilana. Next base: position 26,785 of record JAVJIF010030160.1, on the reverse strand, counting down.
GCCTTATTATAAGCGCCAAATAGGCCCAAACAATAAGAAAATGAGGTTTTCAAAGGGAGTAGTATTACATAGTTTTTGTGTATGAATATTACTAATTAAATTTATTTCTTCTGTTAATTGGAAAGTTGAATAATAGTCAAACTATCAGCCCCGATTGCCTTGAACTAGGCCTTATAAGAGCCAAATTGGGCCCAAATAGGGAGAAAACTTGAGTATCAAGAGCCGAGAGTAGTATTACATAGTTTTTATTACAATTATACTAATTAACCTTATTTATAATCTTAATTGAGAAGTTTAAGTAAAAGTCAAACTTTCAGCCCCAGCTGGCCTAAACAAGGTCTTATAAGGCTAATTAGGCCCAAAGGGCGAGAAAACGTGATTTTCAGGAGCCAGTAGTAGAATAACATAGTTTCTATGTATAATTATAAATAATTAATCATATATAAAGTTTTAGTTTGGAAGTATAACAAAGATTCAAACGTCCAGCCCTGATTGGCTTGAATTAGGCCTATTACTTGCCGAATTGTGCCCAAACAGGGTGAAAATACGAGTTTCAAGAGCCGAGAGTAGTATTACATAGTTTCTATGTACAAGTACTACTAATTAACCTTATTTCTAGTAATATTTAGGATGTTTAACTAAAAGTCAAAGTTTCAACTCCGAATAGCTTGAACTAGGCCTATTAAGAGCGACATTAGGCCTAAACAGTGAGAAACATGATTTTCAAGAGACGAGAGCATTAATTACATAGTTTTTATGAATTTGTAATACTAATTAACCTTATTTCCTCGGTTAATTGGGAAGTTTGACCAATACATAAACTTTCAGCCCTGATTGGCCTAAATTAGGCCTAATAAGAGCCGATTGGGCCCAGACAAGGTGAAAATGTAAGTTTCAAGAGCCGAGAGTAGTATTACATAGTTTCTAAATGTAGTTACTACTAATTAACCTAATTTATAGTCTTAATTAGGAAATTTGATGACAAGTCCAACTTCCCCGATTGGTTTAACCTAGGCCTTATAAGAGCGAATAGGGCCCAAACGGTGAGAAAATGTGATTTTCAAGAGCTGGGAGCAGTATTTTATAGTTTCTATGTACAAATAGCACCAGTTAACCTTACTTCTTGTGTTAATTGTGAAGTTGACTAATAGTCATAGCTCAGTCATGATTGGTCCGAACTAGGCCTATATAGAACATGATTTTCAAAAGCCGAGAGTAGTATTACTTAGTTTTATGTACCACTATTACTAATTAACCTAATTTCTTGAGTTATTTGGGAAGTTCGACAATAGACAAAATTGGGAAGTTCCACAGTATAGTCGAATAGGCCCAAACGTTGGAAAACGTGATTTTCAAAAGCCGAGAGTAGTATTATATAGTTTTTATGTAAAAATATTACCAATTAACCTAATTATTATGTTATTAGGAAAGTTCGATAGTAGACAAACTTTCAGCCCCGATTTTGCCATGAAGTAGGCCTTATAAGAGTCGAATGGGCTCAAACAGGGTGAAAACTTGAGTTTCAAGAGCCGGCAGTACTATGTCATAGTTTCCATGTACAATTCTACTAATTAACTGTATTTCTAGATTTAATGAGAAGTTTAACGAAAGTCAAACTTTCACCCCCGACTGGCGTAAACTGGTCTTATAAGAGCCAAATAGGGTCAAAATGGGGTGAAAATAGTCAAACTTTTAGCCCAGACTGCCCTGAACTAGAGCTTATAAGAGCCGAATTAGGCTCAAAAAGGGAGAAAATGTGAGTTTCATGAGTCGGAAGTAGTATTACATAATTTCTATGTACAATTAAAACTAATTAACCTTATTTCAAGTCTTAATTGGAAAGTTTGATCAAAAGTCAAACTTCAGCCTCAATTGGCCTGAATTAGGAGTTATAAAAGCAGAATACATAACGAGGAGAAAACGTAATTTTCAAGAACCGAGAGAGTATTACATTATTTTATGTACAAATACTAATAAGTAACCTTATTTCTACTCATATTTGGGAAGTTTGACTGAAAGCCAAACTTTCCACCCCGATTGGCCTGAACTAAGCCTTACGAGAGTCGAATAGGGCCAAACGGCGAGAAAACGTGGTTTTCAAGTGCCGGGAGTAAAATTACGTAGTTTTATATACAAATACTACTAATTAACCTTAATCATGTGTTAATTGGGAGGTTTGACCAAAAGTCAAACTTTCAGCCCTGCTTGGCCAGAATAATGCCTTAAAAGAACCGAATTGAGCCCAAACAACATGAAAACATGAGTTTCAAGATCCGAGAGTAGTATTACAAGTTTTATATACAAATACTACTAATTAACCTTATTCTAGCCTTAATTGGGAAGTTTGACCAGAAGATAATCTTGCAGCTCCGATTGGCCTGAACAAGGCCTTATACGAGCGAATAAGGCCCAAATAGGGAGAAAATGTGCTTTTTAAGAGCTGAAAGTAGATACAAAGTTTCTATGCACAATTGCTTCTAGAAAATGTTTTTCAAGAGCAGGGAGTACAATTACATAGTTTCTATGCACAATTAAAACTAATTAACCTTATTTCAAGTCTTAATTAGGAAGCTTGATCAAAAGTTAAATTTTAAGCCCCGAGTAGCTTGAATTAGGCTTTATAAGATCCGAATTGAACCCAAACTTTGAGAAATATGCTTTTTAAGAGTTGAGAGCTTTTCATTATTTATATGAACAAATAATATTAATAAACCTTATTTCGTATATTAATTGAGAAGTTTGACACATAGTCAAACTTTTAGCCCCGTTTGGCCTGAGTTTGACCTTATAAGAGCCGAATTGGGCCCAATTGGTTAGAAAATATGCTTTTCAAGAGCCAGGAGTAGAATTACATTATTTTTATATACAATTACAGCTAATTAACCAAATTTTAAGACTTAATTGGGAAGTTTGACCAAAAGTCTAATTTTTAGCCCTGATTAGCTTGAATTAGTTCTTATAAGAGCTGAATTGGGCCCATCAGTGAGAAAATGTTATTTTCAAGTGCCGAGAAGTAGTATTACATAGATTCTATGAACAAATAATACTAATAAACCATATTTTTTTGCTTAGTTGGGAAGTTTGATCAATAGTCAAACTTTCATCCTCGTTTGGCCTGAATTAGGCCTTATAAGAGCCTAATTGGCCCAAAAAGGCAGAAAACGTGAGTTTCAGGAGCTGGGAGTAGTATTACATAGTTTCTATATACAATTACTACTAATTAACCTTATTTGAAGTCTTAATTGGGAAGTTTAACCAAAAGTCTAACTTTCAGCCCCGATTGGGCTAAACTAGGCTTTATAAGAACCGAGTAGGGCCCAAACGGCGAGAAAAACTTTGTTTTTTCAAGAGCCGAGAGTTGTACTACATAGTTTCTATGTATAAGTACTGCCAATTAACCTTATTTCTAGTTATATTTAGGAAGTTTCAGTAAAAGTCAAACTTTCAGCCACGATTAGCCTGATGTAAGCCTTAAGAGAGCCGACTAGGGCCTCAAACGATAAGAAAACGTGGTTTTCAAGTGCCGGGAGTAGAATTACATTATTTTTATGTAAAAACTACTAATTAATCTTAATTCTTGTGTTAATTGGAAAGTCAAATTTTCATCCATGTTTGGCCTGAATTAGACCTTAAAAGAGCTGAATTGGGCCCAAATAGGGAGAAAACATGAGTTTCAAGAGCCGGGAGTAGAATTACATAGTTTTTCTGTGCAAATATGACTAATTAACCTTAATTCTAGTCTTATCGAGAAGTTTCACCAAATGTTAAACTTTCAGCTCCGATTGGACTAATAAGGCCTACATCAGGCCAATCGGGGCTGAAAATTTGACTTTTGCTGAAACTTCTCAAATATGACTAGAAATAAGGTTAATTAGTAGTACTTGTACATAGAAACTATATAATACTACTCCCGACTCTTGAAACTCATATTTTCTCCATGTTTTGGACTAATTCAGCTTTTTTAGGGCCTAGCTCTAGCCAAACGGGGCTGAAAAGTTGAAAAGGTCTAAGTTCCCAATGAAGACTTTAAAATAAGGTAATTGTACCTGTACATAAAAATTATGTAATTGTTTTTATGTATAATAATTACAACTACATAGTTTTTATGTATAATTACAATAATTAACCTTATTTCTATTTTTAATTGTGAAGTTTGACCAAATTCAAACTTTCAGCCACGATTAGCTTGAACTGGGCCTTATAAGAGTCAAATTGGGCCAAACTATTAGCAAATATGGTTTTCAAGAGTTGGGAGTAGTATTACATAGTTTCTATAAATAAATAATACTAATTTACTTTATTTCTTAGGTTAATTAGGAAGTTTGACCAATACACAAACTTTTAACACCGATTGACCTGTGTAGGCCTTATAAGAATTGAATTGGGCCCAAACAGGGAGAAAACATGAGTTTCAAGAGTTGGGAGTAGTATTACATAGTTTCTATGTACAATTATTACTAATTAATCTTATTTATAGTTTTAATTTGAAAGTTTGACCGAAGCCTAACTTTAGCCCCGGTTGGCCAAAACTAAGCCTTATAAGAGTCGAATAGGGCCAAACGGTGAGAAAATGTGATTTTCAAGGGCCGAGAGTAGTATTATATAGTTTATATGTAAAATATTACTAATTAACCTTATTTTTTGTGTCAATTAGAATGTTTGACTAATAATCAAGCTTTCAGTCCCGATTAGGCTGAACAAGAACTAAGTAGAGCCGAATAGGGAAAAATCGAGGAGAAAACGTGGTTTACAAGAGTCGAGAATGGTATTACATGGTTTATATATACAATTACAATAAATTAACTTTATTTCTAGTCTTAATTAGGAAGTTTGAACAAAACTTAAACTTTCAAGGCTGATTGGCCTGAATTAGGCCTTATGCGAGACGAATAGGGCCCAAACGGTGAGAAAACATAGTTTTTAAGAGATAGGAGTAGTATTACATAGTTTCTGTAGGATCTAAAAATAAGACAACACAAACACTAGAGGGGGGTGAATAATATTTTTAAAAATCTAGACAAGAACTAGGTCTTCTTAGAGCCGAGTTGGTCTCTAACAGTGAGAAATCGTGCTTTTCAGGAGCCGGTAGTAGGAATACATAGTTTCTAAGTACAATTATAACTAATTAACCTTATTTCAAGTCTTAATTAAGAAGTTTGATCAAAAGTCAAACTTTCAACCCCGAATGTCCTCAACTTGGACTTATAAGAGCCGAATAGGGTCAAAACGAGGAGAAAACAGGTTTTTCAAAAGCCAGGAGTAGAATTACATAGTTTCTATGTACAATTAAAACTAATCAATCTTATTTCAAGTCTTAATTGGGAAATTTGATGAAAAGTCGAACCTTCAGCCTTGATTGGGCTGAACTAGGACTTATTAGAGCCGAATAGGGTCAAAACAGGGTTTTCAATACCCAAGAGTAAAATTACATAGTTTCTACGTACAATTACAGCAAATTTCCTTATTTCTTGTCTTAATTGGGAAACTTACCAAAAATCCAACTTTCAGCCTCGATTGATTGCCTTGAATTAGGCTTTATAAGAGCCGAATTAGGTCCAAACTGTTAGAAAACGTTATTTTCAAGGGCCGGACGTAGTATTACATAGATTCTATGAACAAATAATACTAATAAACTTTATTTTTTTGGTTAATTAAGAAGTTTGACCAGTAATCAAACTTTCAGCCCCTACTGTCCTGAACTAGGCCTTATTTGAACCGAATTGCGCCCAAAAAGTGAGAATACATAGGTTTCCAGAGTCGGGAGTAGTATTACATAGTTTCTATGTATAATTACAACTAATTAACCGTATTTCAAGTCTTAATTAGAAATTTGTCTAAAAGTTAAACTTTGAGCCCCAATTGGCCTGAACTAGGATTTATAAGAGCCAAGTAGGGCCATAGCAAGGAGAAAACATGGTTTTCAAGAGCCGGGAGTAGTATTAGATAGTTTCTATGCACAACTACTACTTAATTAACCTTATTTCTTGCCATATTTAGGAAGTTTGACCAAAAGTCAAAATTTTAGCCCTGATTGACCTAAAATGGGCCTTATGAGAGTCGAATAGGGCCCAAACTATGAGAAGACGTGATTTTCAAGTACCGGGAGTAGAATTACATAGTTTTTTGTACACACGCTACTATTTAATCTTAATTCTTGTGTTAATTGAGAAGTTTGACTAATAGTTAAACTTTCAGCCCCTTTGGCCTGATTTGGCCTTAAAGGGGTCGACTTGGGCCCAAAGAGGGAGAAACATGAGTTTCAAAATCTGAGAGTTATGTTACATAGTTTTTATTTACAAATATTATTAATTAACCTTATTTTTAATCTTATTTGGGAAGTTTTATAGGAAGTCATACTTTCAGACTTGCTTAACCAGATCTAGGCCTTATAAGAGCTGAGTAGGGCCTAAACAGTGAGAAAACGTGTTTTTCAAGAGCCAAGAATAGAATTACATAGTTCTATGCATAATTTCAACTAATTAGCATAATTTCAAGTCTTAATGGGGGTTAGACCAAAAGTCAAACTTTAAGGCCCGAGTGGCTTGAATTAGGCCTTATAAGAGCCGAATAGGGCCCAAACAGTGGGAAAACGAGCTTTTTAAGAGTCAAGAGTAGAACTACATAGTTTCTATGAATAATAATATTAATAAACCTTATTTCTTAGGTAAATTAGGAAGTTTGACTAATTGTCAAATTTTCAGCCCCGTTTGGCCTGAATTAGACTTTATAAGAGCCGAATTGGGCCCAAGCGGTAAGAAAATATGGTTTTCAAGAATTCGGCGTAGTATTACATAGATTATATGAACAAATAATGCTAATAAATCTTATTTCTTATGTTATTTGGGAAGTTTGACAAATAGTCAAACTTTTAGCCCAGAGTGCCCTAAATTAGGGCTTATAAGAGCCGAATTAGGCCCAAAAAGGGAGAAAACGTGAGTTTCAAGAGTCGGAAGTAGTATTACATAATTTCTATGAACAATTAAAACTAATTAACCTTATTTCAAGTCTTAATTGGAAAGTTTGACCAAAAGTCAAACTTCAGCCTCAGTTGGCCTGGATTAGGAGTTATAAAAGCAGAATACATAACGAGGAGAAAACGTGATTTTCAAGAACCGAGAGTAGTATTACATTATTTTTATGTACAAATACTAATAATTAATCTTATTTCTAGTCCTATTTGAGAAGTTTGACTGAAAGTCAAACTTTCAGCCCCGATGGCATGAACTAAGCGTTATGAGAGTCGAATAGGGCGAAACGGCGAGAAAACGTGGTTTTCAAGTACCAGGAGTAGAATTACGTAGTTTATATATATAAATATTAATAATTAACCTTAATCATGTGTTAATTTGGCGGTTTGACTAAAAGTCAAACTTCAGCCCGCTTGGCCAGAATAATGCCTTAAAAGAACCGAATTGAGCCCTAAACAACATGAAAACATAAGTTTCAAGATCCGAGAGTAGTATTACAAGTTTTTATGTACAAATACTACTAATTAACCTTATTCTAGCCTTAATTGGGAAGTTTGACCAGAAGATAAACTTTCAGCCCCGATTGGCCTGAATAAGGCCTTATACGAGCGAATAAGGCCCAAACAGGGAGAAAGAAAATGTGCTTTTCAAGAGCTAAAAGTAGATACAAAGTTTCTATGCACAATTGCTTCTAGAAAATATTTTTTAAGAGCCGGGAGTAGAATTACATAGTTTCCATGCGCAATCAAAATAAATTAACCTTATTTCTAGTCTTAATTAGGAAGCTTGATCAAAAGTCAAACTTTAAGCCCCGAGTGGCTTGAATTAGGCCTTATATGGTCCGAATTGGGCCGAAACTTTGAGAAATATGCTTTTTAAGAGCCGAGATCTTTACATTATTTATATGAACAAATAATATTATAACCTTATTTCTTATATTAATTGAGAAGTTTGACAAATAGTCAAACTTTTAGCCCTGTTTGGCCTGAGCTAAACCTTATAAGAGCCGAATTGGGCCCAATCGGCTAGAAAATATGCTTTCAAGAGCCAGGAGTAGAATTACATTGTATTTATATATAATTACAACTAATTAACCAAATTTTAAGACTTAATTGGGAAGTTTGACCAAAAGTCTAATTTTTATTCCTGATTAGCTTGATTAGGTCTTATAAGAGCCGAATTGGGCCCCATCAGTGAGAAAATTTTATTTTCAAGTGCCAAGAGTAGTATTACATTTATTCTATGAACAAATAATACTAATAAACCATTTTTTAGCATAGTTGGGAAGTTTGATCAATAGTCAAACTTTCATCCTCGTTTGGCCTGAATTAGGCCTTATAAGAGCCTAATTGGTCCCAAAAAGGCAGAAAACGTGAGTTTCAGGAGCCGGGAGTAGTATTACATAATTTCTATATACAATTATTACTAAAAAACCTTATTTAAAGTCTTAATGGGAAAATTTAACTAAAAGTCTAACTTTCAGCCCCGATTGGGCTAAACTAGGCTTTATAAGAGCCGAGTAGGGCCCAAACGGCGAGAAAATTTTTTGTTTTCAAGAGCCGAGAGTAGTATTACATAGTTTCTATATATAAGTACTGCCAATTATCCTTATTTCTAGTTATATTTGGGAAGTTTCAGTAAAAGTCAAACTTTCAGCCACAATTAGCCTGATGTAGGCCTTAAGAGAGTCGACTAGGGTCTCAAACGATAAGAAAACATGGTTTTCAAGTGCCGGGAGTAGAATTACATTATTTTTATGTATAAATACTACTAATTAACCTTAATTTTTATGTTAAATCAAAATTTCATCCCTATTTGGCCTGAATTACGCCTTAAAAGAGCCGAATTGGGCCCAAACAGGGAGAAAACATGAGTTTCACGAGCCTGGAGTAGTGTTACATAGTTTTTTATGTACAAATATGACTAATTAACTTTAATTCTAGTCTTATTAAGAAGTTTCACCTGATGTCAAACTTTCAGCTCCGATTGGCCTGAACTAGGCCTTATAAGAGCCGAATAGGCCCCAAACAGTAAGAAAATGTGCATTTCAGGAGCAGAGAGTCGAATTACATAGTTTTATGTATAATCACTACTAATTAACCTTATTTATAGTCTTAATTGGGAAGTTTGAAAAAAAAGTCTAACTTTCAGTTCTGATTGGCCTAAACTAGACCTTATAAGAGCTTAATAAGGCCCAACGGTAAGAAAATGTTATTTTCAAGAGTTGAGAGTAGTATTACATAGTTTCTAGCTATATTTGGGAAGTTTAAGCAAAAAATCAAACTTTCAGCCCTAATTGGCCTAATCGAGACCTTATAAGAGCGGAATATAGCCAAACGGTGAGAAAAAGTTTTTTTTTCAAGTACCGGGAGTAGAATTACAAGTCTTTCTGTACAATACCACTAATTAACCTTAATTCTTGTGTTAATTGGAAAGTTTAACAATAGTCAAAAGTTCAGACCCGTTTGGCCTGATTTAGGTCTTAAAAGAGCCGAATTAGACCCAAAACAGGGAGAAAAAGAGAGTTTCAAGTGCCGGGAGTAGTATTACATAGTTTTATGTACAAATACTACTAATTAACATTATTTTATTCTTAATTGAGAAATTTGACTAGAAGTCAAACTTTCAGCCCTGATTGGCCTGAACTAGGCCTTTTAAGAGTCGAATTAGACCAAAAGAGGGAGAAAACGTGCTTTTCAAGAGCCCAGAGTAGAATTACAAAGTTTGTAAGTACAATTACAACTATTAACCTTATTTAAATTCTACATTAAATAGTTTGACCAAATGTCAAATTTCAACCCCATTTTCTGAACTAGGCCCTAAAAAAGCCGAATTGGGCCCAAACAAAGAGGAAATATGAGTTTCAAGAGTCATGATTTGTATTACATAGTTTTATATACAAATACTATTAATTAATATTATTTCTATTCTTAATTAAGAAGTTTGACCAGAAGTCAAACTTTCTGCCCAGATTGGCCTGAACAGGCCTTATAAGGGCCTAATTGGGCCCAAACAATGAGAAAAAACATGCCTTTCAAGAGCTGGTAATAGGATTACATAGTTTCAATGTACAAATACAATTAATCAACATTATTCAAGTCTTAATTGAGAAGTCTGATCAAAAGTCAAACTTTTAGACCCAATTGACCTCAATTATAAGAGCCTAATAAAGTCAAAACGGGGAGAGTTACGGGTTTTTCAAAAGCCGGGACTAGAATTACCTAGTTTCTATGTACAGTTACAACTAATTAACCTAATTTCAAGTCTTCATTGGGAAGTTGACGAAAAGTTAAAGCTTCAGCCTTGATTGGCCTGAATTAGGACTTATAAGAGTCGAACGGGTCAAAACGGGAAGAAAATAGGTTTTAAAGAGCCGGGAGTAGAATTACATAATTTCTATGTACATCACAACAAATTTACCTTATTTCAGGTCTTAATTGAAAAGTTTGACCAAAAGTCAAACTTTAACCCCAATTGGCGGAACTAGGCTTTATAAGAGCCTAATTGGGCCAAACCGGAAAAAAACATGGTTTTCAAGAGTCGGACATTACATAGATTCCATGAACAAATAATACTAATAAATCTTATTTCTTAGGTTAATTGTGAAGTTTAACCAATAGTCAAATTTTCAGCCCCGACTGCCCTAAACAAAGTCTTATAAGAGCCAAATTTTGCCCAAAAAGGGAGAAAATTTGAGTTTCAACAGCCGAGAGTAATATTACATAGTTTATGTGTACAATTATAACTAATTAACCTTATTTAAAGTCTTAATTAGGATATTTGTCCAAAAGTCAAATTTGCAGCCTCGATTGGCCTCTGCCCTGAACAAGTCCTTATAAGAGTCGAATTGGGCCAGAATAAGAAGAAAATGTGGTTTCCAAGAGCCGGGAGTAGTATTGCATAGTTTTTATGTACAATTAACATTATTTCTTGTGTTAATTAGGAAGGCTGACCAATAGTCAAAGTTTCATTCCTCGATGGCCCTGAACTGGGCCTTATAAGAGCCGAAATTGGGCCCAAACGAGGAGATAACATGGTTTTCAAGACCCTAGAGTAGTATTACATAGTTTTTATGTACAAATACAACTAATTAACCTTATTTCTTGACTTAATTGGGAAGTTTGACCAATAATCAAATTGTCAGCCTCATTGGCATGAACTAGGCCTCATAAGAGCCGAGTTGGACAAAAAAAGAACGAAAAACGTGAGTTTCAAGAGACGAGAGTAATATTACATAGTTTCTATATACAATTTCTACTAATTAGCCTTATTCCTAGTATTAAATAAGAAGTTTGACCAGAAGTCAAACTTTCAAGCCCGATTGGCCTGAGCGAGGCCTTATGAGAGCCGAATAGGGTCCAAATGGTTAGAAAACGTGGTTTTCAAGTGCCGGGAGTAGTATTACATAGTTTCTATATACAAATACTACTAATTAATCTTATTTCTTTTGTTAATTGGGAAGTCTGACCAATAATCAACTTTCAGGCCCGATTGGCCTGAATAAGGACTTATAAAAACCGAATAGGGCCAAAACGAAGAGAAAACAAGGTTTTTAAGAGCCGCGAGTAGTATTACATAGTTTCTATGTACAATTACTACAATTTAATCTTATTTCTAATCTTAATTGCGAAGTTTAACTAAAACTCAAACTTTCAGGCCCGATTGGCCTAAATTGGGCCTTATGAGAGACAAATAGGGCCCAAACAGTGAGAAAACGTGGTTTTCAAGAGCCGAGAGTAGTGTTACATAGTTTCTATGTATAAATACTACTATTTACCCTTAATTCCTATGTTAATTGAATGTTATGACCAATATGTCATACTTTCAGCCTTGATTGGCCTTCTAGGCTTTATATGAGCCGAATAGGGTAAAAACAAGGAGAAAACATGGTTTTCAATAGCAAAGAGTAATATTACATAGTTTCTATATACAATTATTACTCATTAACTTTACTTCGAATCTTAATTGTGAAGTTTAACCAAAAGTCAAACTTTCAACCTCGATTAGTGTGAATTATGCTTTATAAGAGAAAAATATAGCCCAAACAGAGAGAAAATGTGATTTCAAGAGCCACGAGTAAAATTACATAGTTTCTATGTGCAATTACAACAAATTAATCTTATTTCAAATCTTAATTAGGAAGTTTGATCAAAAGTATACTTTTTAGCCCCGATTAGCCTAAATTAGGACTTACAACAGCCGAATAGGGCCATAAAGGGGTGAAAACATAGTTTTTCATAGCTGGGAGTCATATTGCATAGTTTCTATAGACAAATACTATTTATCAACCTTATTTTAGTCTTATTCAGAAAGTTTGACTAAAAGTCAAACTTTCAACCCGATTGGTCGGAACTAGGCCTCATAAGAGCTAAATTGGGGTAAAAAGGGAGAAAAACCTGAGTCTCAAGAGCCAGGAGTAGTATTACATAGTTTGTATAAATAATTACTACTAATTAACCTTATTTATTTTGTTAATTAGGAAGTTTGACCAATAGTCAAACTATCAGCCCCTATTTGGCATTAACTAGGCCTCACATAGCTGAATTGGGCCCAAACAGGGAGAAAACATGAGTTTTGAGAGACGGGAGTAGTATTACATAGTTTCTATGTAAAATTACTGCTAATTAACCTTATTTCTAGTCTTAACTGTGAATTTTGACCAAAACCCAAACTTTCAGGCCTGATTGGCCGCCAGGCCTTATAGAGCCCAATAGGGCCTAAACGGTTAGAAAATATGGTTTTCATGAGTCGAGAGTAGTATTACATAGTTTCTATGTACAAATACTACTAACTAACCTTGTTTCTTGTGCTAAGTGGGAAGTTTGACTAAAGATCAAACTTTCAGCCCCGATGAGCCTGAACAAGGACTTATGAGAGCCGAATAGGACAAAACGAGTAGAAAACGTGTTTTCAAGAGCCGGGAGCAGTGTTACATAGTTTCCATGTACAATTACTACAAATTAACCTTATTTCAAGTTTTAATTGGGAAGGTTAACAAAAAGTAAAACTTTCAACCGCGATTGGCCTTAACTAGGACTTAAAAAACCGAATTAGGGTCAAAACAGGGAGAAAACATATTTTTCAAGAGTCATAGTAGAATTATATAGTTTCTATGTACAATTAAACTAATTAACCATATTTTAAGTTTTAATTAGGAATTTTGACCAATAGTCAAACTTTCAGTCCCAATTAGCTTGAACTATGTTTTATATAAGAGCCGAATTGGCCAAACGGGGAGAAAACATAGTTTTCAAGAACTGGGCCATAGTATTACATGGGTTCTATGAACAAATAATACTAATTAACCATATTTCTTTGATTAATTAAGAAGTATGACCAAAATTCAAACTTTCAGCCCGATTCGTCTGATTAGGCCTTATTATAAGCGCCAAATAGGGCCCAAACAATAAGAAAATGAGGTTTTCAAAGGGAGTAGTATTACATAGTTTTGTGTATGAATATTACTAATTAAATTTATTTCTTCTGTTAATTGGAAAGTTGAATAATAGTCAAACTATCAGCCCCGATTGCCTTGAACTAGGCCTTATAAGAGCCAAATTGGGCCCAAATAGGGAGAAAACTTGAGTATCAAGAGCCGAGAGTAGTATTACATAGTTTTTATATACAATTATACTAATTAACCTTATTTATAATCTTAATTGAGAAGTTTAAGTAAAAGTCAAACTTTCAGCCCCAGCTGGCCTAAACAAGGTCTTATAAGGCTAATTAGGCCCAAAGGGCGAGAATACGTGATTTTCAGGAGCCAGTAGTAGAATAACATAGTTTTTATGTATAATTATAAATAATTAATCATATATAAAGTTTTAGTTTGGAAGTATAACAAAGATTTAAACGTCCAGCCCTGATTGGCTTGAACTAGGGCCTATTACTTGCCGAATTGTGCCCAAACAGGGTGAAAATATGAGTTTCAAGAGCCGAGAGTAGTATTACATAGTTTCTATGTACAAGTACTACTAATTAACCTTATTTCTAGTAATATTTAGGATGTTTAACTAAAAGTCAAAGTTTCAACTCCGAATAGCTTGAACTAGGCCTATTAAGAGCGACATCAGGCCTAAACAGTGAGAAACATGATTTTCAAGAGACGAGAGCATTAATTACATAGTTTTATGAATTTGTAATACTAATTAACCTTATTTCCTAGGTTAATTGGGAAGTTTGACCAATACATAAACTTTCAGCCCTGATTGGCCTAAATTAGGCCTAATAAGAGCCGATTGGGCCCAGACAAGGTGAAAATGTGAGTTTCAAGAGCCGAGAGTAGTATTACATAGTTTCTAAATGTAGTTACTACTAATTAACCTAATTTATAGTCTTAATTAGGAAATTTGATGACAAGTCCAACTTCCCCGATTGGTTTAACCTAGGCCTTATAAGAGCGAATAGGGCCCAAACGGTGAGAAAATGTGATTTTCAAGAGCTGGGAGCAGTATTTTATAGTTTCTATGTACAAATAGCACCAGTTAACCTTACTTCTTGTGTTAATTGTGAAGTTTAACTAATAGTCATAGCTCAGTCATGATTGGTCCGAACTAGGCCTTATATAGAACATGATTTTCAAAAGCCGAGAGTAGTATTACATAGTTTTTATGTACCACTATTACTAATTAACCTAATTTCTTGAGTTATTTGGGAAGTTCGACAATAGACAAAATTGGGAAGTTCCACAGTATAGCCGAATAGGCCCAAACATTGGAAAACGTGATTTTCAAAAGCCGAGAGTAGTATTATATAGTTTTTATGTAAAAATATTACCAATTAACCTAATTTATTATGTTATTAGGAAAGTTCGATAGTAGACATACTTTCAGCCCGATTTTGCCATGAAGTAGGCCTTATAAGAGTCGAATTGGGCTCAAACAGGGTGAAAACTTGAGTTTCAAGAGCCGGCAGTACTATGTCATAGTTTCCATGTACAATTCTACTAATTAACTGTATTTCTAGATTTAATTGAGAAGTTTAACGAAAAGTCAAACTTTCACCCCCGACTGGCGTAAACTGGTCTTATAAGAGCCAAATAGGGTCAAAATGGGGTGAAAACAGGATTTTCAAGATCCGAGATTAGAATAACATAGTTTTGAGATACAAATACTACTAATTAGCATTATTTTTTAGTCTTTATTGGAAAGTTTGACCAAAATCAAACTTTCAGCCCCGATATTGGGATGAACTAGGCCTTATAAGAACTGAATTGGGCCCATACGGGAGAAAATGTGGGTTTTAAGTGTCGGGAGCAGTATTATATAGTTCCTATGCACAATTACTACTAATTAATCTTATTTTTAGTCTTAATAAAAAAGTTTGACCAAAAGTCAAACTTTCAGCCCCGATTGGCCTGAACCACGACCTATAAGAGCTGAATAGGGTAAAAATGGGGTGAAAACGGGATTTTCAAGAGGCGGGAGTAGAATTATATAGCTTATATATACAATTACAACTAATTAACATTATTTCTATTCTTAGTTGGTAAGTTTTATCAAAAGTCAAACTTTCCACTCCGATTGGCTTGAATTATGCCTTATAACAGCCGAATTAGGCCTAAACGGTGAGAAAACATGGTTTTCAAGAGCCGATAGTAGTATTACATAGTTTCTATGAGCAAATACTACTAGTTAACCTTATTTTTTGTGTTAATTGGAAAGTTTGACCATAAATCAAACTTTCAGACTCGATTGGCTAAATAAGAGCCGAATAGGGCCCAAACGGTGGAAAAATATGGTTTACAGGAGCCGAGAGTAGTATTACATTGTTTTTATGCATAAATATTACTAATTAACCTAATTTCTTGTGTCAATTAGGAGAGTTTAGTAATAGTCAAACTTTCAGCCACGGTCGTCCTGAATTGGCCTTATAAGATCCGAATTAGGCCCAAACAGGGTGAAAACGTGAGTTTCAAGAGCGAGGAGTAGTATTACATAGTTTCTATGTACAATTGTACTAATTAATCTTATTTGCAGACTAGGTGGGAAGTTTGATAAAAAGTCTTTCAGCCCCGATTGGCTTGAATTAAGCCTTTATAAGAGCCGAATTGGGCCGAAACGGTGAGAAAACAAGATTTTCAAGAGTCGGGAGTAGTATCACATAGTTTATATAAGCAAATAGTACTAATAAACCTTATTTCTTAGGTTAATTGGGAAGTTTGACCAATAGTCAAACTTTCAACCCCAATTGTACTGAAGCAGGCCTTATAAAAGTCAAATTGGATCCAAACAGGGAGAAAACGTGAGTTTCAAGAGCCGAGAGTAGTATTATATAGTTTCTATGTACAATTATAAATAATTAATTTTATTTTAAGACTTAATGGGAAGTTTAACGAAAAGTCAAACTTTCAGCCCCAATTGGTCTGAACTAGGATTTATAAGAGCCGAATATGGCCACAACGAGGAGAAAACGTGTTTTTCAAGAGCCTTCAAGAGCCAAGAGTAGTATTACATAGTCTCTATGTATAAGTACTACTATTTAATCTTATTTCAAGTGATATTTGAGAAGTTTGACCAAAAGTCAAACTTTCAACCCCAACTGGCCTGCATTATGCCTTAAAAGAGCTGAATTGGGCCCAAACAGAGAGAACGTGCCAATCAAGAGCTGGGATTAGAATTACAAATTTTTGATGTAGAATTATACAACTAATTAACCTTATTTAATGTCATAATTGAGAAGTTTGACAATAAGTCAAATTTTCAGCCCTGATTGGCCTGAATTAAGGCTCATAAGTGTCGAATTGGCTCAAACCGGGGAGAAAACTGGGTTTTCAAGAGCCTGGAGTAGAACTACATAAATTTTATGTATAATTACAACTAATTAACCTTATTTCTATTTTTAGTTGGGAAGTTTGACCAAATTCAAACCTTCAGCCCCGATTGGCTTAACTGGGCCTTATATGAACCAAATTGGGCCAAACTGTTAGCAAATATGGTTTTCAAGAGTTCGGAGTAGTATTACATTGTTTATATAAATAAATAATACTAATTTACTTTATTTCTAAGGTTAATTAGGAAGTTTGACCAATACACAAACTTTCAGCACCGATTGGCCTGAAGTAGGCCTTATAAGAATTGAATTGGGCCCAAAAAGGAAGAAAAGGTGAGTTTCAAGAGCTGGGAATAGTATTACATAGTTTCTATGTACATTTACTACTAATTAATCTTATTTATAATTTTAATTTGAAAGTTTGACCGAAGCCTAACTTTAACCCCGGTTGGCCAAAACTAGGCCTTATAAGGGCCGAATAGGGCCAAATGGTGAGAAAACATGGTTTTCAAGGGCCGAGAGTAGTATTATATAGTTTATATGTAAAATCTTACTAATTAACTTTATTTTTGTGTCAATTATAATGTTTGACTAATAATCAAGCTTTTCAGCCCCGATCGGACTGAACAAGAACTAAGTAGAGTAGAATAGGGAAAAATCGAGGAGAAAACGTGATTTTCAAGAGTCGGGAGCACTACTATATGGTTTTTATATACAATTACTACAAATTAACCTTATTTCTAGTCTTAATTAGGATGTTTGAACAAAACTTAAACTTTCAAGCCAGATTGGCCTGAATTAGGCCTTATGCGAGACGAATAGGGCCCAAAATGGTGAGAAAACATAGTTTTTAAGAGATAGGAGTAGTATTACATAGTTTCTGTAGGATCTAAAAATATGACAACACAAACACTAAAGGGGGGTGAATAATGTTTTTAAAAATCTAGACAAGAACTAGGTCTTATTAGAGCCGAGTTGGTCTCTAACAGTGAGAAAACGTGCTTTTCAAGAGCCGGTAGTAGGGAAATACATAGTTTCTAAGAACAATTATAACTAATTAACCTTATTTCAAGTCTTAATTAAAAAGTTTGAACAAAAGTCAAACTTTCAACCCCGAATGGCCTCATCTTGGATTTATAAGAGCCGAATAGGGTCAAAACGAGGAGAAAACAGGTTTTTCAAAAGCCGGGAGTAGAATTACATAGTTTCTATGTACAATTAAAACTAATTAATCTTATTTCAAGTCTTAATTGGGAAATTTGATGAAAAGTCGAACCTTCAGCCTCAATTGGGCTGAACTATGACTTATTAGAGCCGAATAAGGTCAAAACGGGGTTTTCAAGGTCCAGGAGTAAAATTACATAGCTTCCATGTACAATTACAGCAAATTTTTTTATTTCGTGTCTTAATTGGGAAACTTACCAAAAATCTAACTTTCAGCCTCGATTGGCTTGAACTAGGCTTTATAAAATCCAAATTAGGTCCATACTGTTAGAAAACGTTGTTTTCAAGGGCCGGGCGTAGTATTACATAGATTCTATGAACAAATAATACTAATAAACCTTATTTTTATGGTTAATTAGGAAGTTTGACCAGTAATCAAACTTTCAGCCCCTACTGCCCTTAACTAGGCCTTAGTTGAACTGAATTGGGCCAAAAAAGTGAGAATACATAGGTTTCAAGAGTTGGGAGTAGTATTACATAGTTTCTATAAATAAATAATACTAATTTACTTTATTTCTTAGGTTAATAGGAAGTTTGACCAATACACAAACTTTCAGCACTGATTGGCTGAAGTAGGCCTTAAGAATTGAATTGGGCCTAAAAAGGGAGAAAACGTGAGTTTCAAGAGCTGGGAGTAGTATTACATAGTCTCTATGTACAATTACTACTAATTAATCTTATTTATAGTTTTAATTTGAAAGTTTGACCGAAGCCTTACTTTAGCCCTGGTTGGCCAAAACTGGCCTTATAAGAGCCGAATAGGGCCAAACTGTGAGAAGACGTGATTTTCAAGGGCCGGGAGTGGTATTATATAGTTTATATGTAAAATATTACTAATTAACCTTATTTTTTGTGTCAATTAGAATGTTTGACTAATAATCAAGCTTTCAGCCCTGATTGGGCTGAAGAAGAACTAAGCGATCCGAATAGGGAAAAATCGAGGAGAAAACGTGGTTTTCAAGAGTCAGGAGCAGTATTATATGGTTTATATATACAATTACTACAAATTAACCTTATTTCTAGTCTTAATTAGGAAGTTTGAACAAAACTTAAAGTTTCAAGCCTGAATTAGGCCTTATGTGAGACGGATAGGGCCAAAAAGGTGAGAAAATATAGTTTTTAAGAGATAGGAGTAGTATTACATAATTTCTGTAGGATCTAAAAATATGACAACACAAACACTAGAGGGGGTGAATAATGTATTTAAAAATCTAGACAAGAACTAGGTCTTATTAGAGCCGAGTTGGTCTATAACAGTGAGAAAACGTGCTTTTCAAGAGCCGATAGTAGGAATACATAGTTTCTAAGTACAATTACAACTAATTAACCTATTTCAAGTCTTAATTAAGAAGTTTGATCAAAAGTCAAACTTTCAACCCCGAATGGCCTCAACTTGGACTTATAAGAGCCGAATAGGGTCAAAACGAGGAGAAAACAGGTTTTTCAAAAGTCGGAAGTAGAATTACATAGTTTCTATGTATAATTAAAACTAATTAATCTTACTTCAAGTCTTAATTGGGAAATTTGATGAAAAGTCGAACCTTCAGCCTCGATTGGGCTAAACTAGGACTTATTAGAGCCGAATAGGGTCAAAAAAGGGTTTTCAAGATCCAGGAGTAAAATTACATATCTTCTATGTACAATTACAGCAAATTTCTTTATTTCTTGTCTTAATTGGGAAACTTACAAAAAATCCAACTTTCAGCCTCGATTGGCTTGAACTAGGCTTTATAAGAGCCGAATTAGGTCCAAATTGTTAGAAAACGTTGTTTTCAAGGGCCGGGCGTAGTATTACATAGATTCTATGAACTAATAAAACTAATAAACCTTATTTTTTTGGTTAATTAGGAAGTATGACCAGTAATCAAACTTTCAGCCCCTACTGCACTGAACTAGGCCTTATTTGAACCGAATTAAGCCCAAAAAGTGAGAATACATAGGTTTCAAGAGTCGGGAGTAGTATAACATAGTTTCTATGTATAATTACAAATAATTAACTGTATTTCAAGTCTTGATTGGAAATTTGTCTAAAAGTCAAACTTTTAGCCGTAATTTGCCTGATCTAGGACTTATAAGAGCCAAGTAGGGCCATAGAAGGGAGAAAACATGGTTTTCAAGAGCCGGGAGTAGTATTACATAGTTTCTATGTACAACTACTACTTAATTAACCTTATTTCTTGCCATATTTAGGAAGTTGATCAAAAGTCAAAATTTTAGCCCTGATTGACCTGAAATGAGCCTTATGAGAGTCGAATAGGGCCCAAACTTTGAGAAGACGTGGTTTTCAAGTACCGGGAGTAGAAATACATAATTTTTTGTACACATGCTACTATTTAATCTTAATTCTTGTGTTAATTGGGAAGTTTAACTAATAGTTAAACTTTCAGCTCCTTTGGCTGATTTAGCCTTAAAGGAGTCGACTTGGGCCCAAAGAGGGAGAAACGTGAGTTTCAAAATCTGAGAGTTGTATTACATAGTTTTTATTTACAAATATTACTAATTAACCTTATTTTTAATCTTAATTGGAAAGTTTTATAGGAAGTCATACTTTCAGCCCTGATTAGCCAGATCTGGGCCTTAGAAGAGCTGAGTAGGGCCTAAACAGTGAGAAAACGTGTTTTTCAAGAGCCAAGTATAGAATTACATAGTTCTATGCACAATTTCAACTAATTAGTATAATTTCAAGTCTTAATGGGGGTTTGACCAAAAGTCAAATTTTAAGCCCCGAGTGGCTTGAATTAGGCCTTATAAGAGCCGAATAGGGGCCCAAACAGTGAGAAAACGAGCTTTTTAAGAGTCAAGAGTAGAATTAATAGTTTCTATGAAAAATAATACTAATAAACCTTATTTCTAAGGTTAATTGGGAAGTTTGACTAATAGTCAAATTTTCAGCCCGTTTGGCCTGAAGTAGACTTTATAAGAGCCGAATTGGGCCCAAACGGTGAGAAAATATTGTTTTCAAGAATTCGGCGTAGTATTACATAGATTATAGAACAAATAATACTAATAAATCTTATTTCTTATGTTATTTGGGAAGTTTGACAAATAGTCAAACTTTTAGCCCAGACTGCCCTGAATTAGGGCTTATAAGAGCTGAATTAGGCCCAAAAAGGGAGAAAACGTGAGTTTCAAGAGTCGGAAGTAGTATTACATAATTTCTATGTACAATTAAAACTAATTAACCTTATTTCAAGTCTTAATTGAAAAGTTTGACCAAAAATCAAACTTCAGCCTCAGTTGGCCCGAATTAGGAGTTATAAAAGCAGAATACATAACGAGGAGGAGAAAACGTAATTTTCAAGAACCGAGAGTAGTATTACATTATTTTATGTACAAATACTAATAATTAATCTTATTTCTAGTCATATTTGGGAAGTTTGACTGAAAGCCAAACTTTCAGCCCCGATTGGCCTGAACTAAGCTTTATGAGAGTCGAATAGGGCCAAACGGCGAAGAAAATGTGGTTTTCAAGTACCGGGAGTAGAATTACGTAGTTTTTATAAACAAATACTACTAATTAACTGTAATCACGTGTTAATTGGGAGGTTTGACTAAAAGTCAAACTTTCAGCCCCGCTTGGCCTGAATAATGCCTTAAAAGAACCGAATTGAGCCCTAAACAACTTGAAAACATGAGTTTCAAGATCTGAGAGTAGTATTACAAGTTTTTATGTACAAATACTACTAATTAATCTTATTCTTACCTTAATTGGGAAGTTTGACTAGAAGATAAACTTTCAGCCCCGATTGGCCTGAACAAGGCCTTAAACGAGCGAATAAGGCCCAAACAGGGAGAAAATATGCTTTTCAAGAGCTCTGAAAGTAGATACAAAGTTTCTATGCACAATTGCTTCTAGAAAATATTTTTCAAGAGCCGGGAGTAGAATTACATAGTTTCTATGCGTAATCAAAACAAATTAACTTTATTCCAAGTCTTAATTAGGAAGCTTGATCAAGTCAAACTTTAAGCCCCGAGTGGCTTGAATTAGGCCTTATATGGTCCGAATTGGGCCGAAACTTTGAGAAATATGCTTTTTAAGAGCCGAGATCTTTACAATATTTATATGAACAAATAATAATAATAAACCTTATTTCTTATATTAATTGAGAAGTTTTACACATAGTCAAACTTTTAGCCTGTTTGGCCTGAGCTAGACCTTATAAGAGCCAAATTGGGCCCAATCGGTTAGAAAATATGCTTTTCAAGAGCCAGGAGTAGAATTACATTGTTTTTATATACAATTACAACTAATTAACCAAATTTCAAGACTTAATTGGGATGTTTGACCAAAAGTCTAATATTTAAACCCGATTAGCTTGAATTGGGTCTTATAAGAGCCGAATTGGGCCCCATCAGTGAGAAAATGTTATTTTCAAGTGCCAAGAGTAGTATTACATAGATTCCATGAACAAATAATACTAATAAACCATATTTTTTAGCTTAGTTGGGAAGTTTGATCAATAGTCAAACTTTCATTCTCGTTTGGCCTGAATTAGGCCTTATAAGAGCCTAATTGGTCCCAAAAAGGCAGAAAACGTGATTTTCAGGAGCCAGGAGTAGTATTACATAGTTTCTATATACAATTACTGTTAAATAAACTTATTTGAAGTCTTAATTGGGAAGTTTAACCAAAAGTCTAACTTTCAGCACCGATTGGGCTAAACTAGGCTTATAAGAGCCGAGTAGGGCCCAAACGGAAAGAAAAACTTTTGTTTTCAAGAGCCAAGAGTAGTATTACATAGTTTCTATGTATAAGTACTGCCAATTAACCTTATTTCTAGTTATATTGGGAAATTTTAGCAAAAGTCAAACTTTCAGCCATGGTTAGCCTGATATAGGCCTTAAGAGAGCCGACTAGGGCCTCAAACGATAAGAAAACGTGGTTTTCAAGTGCCAGGAGTAGAATTACAACGTTTTTATGTATAAATACTACTAATTAACCTTAATTCTTGTGTTAAATCAAAATTCATCCCTATTGGCCTGAATTAGGCCTTAAAAGAGCCGAATTTGGCCCAAACAGGGAGAAAACATGAGTTTCAAGAGCCTGAAGTAGTGTTACATAGTTTTTATGTACAAATATGACTAATTAACTTAAATTTTGTCTTATGAGAAGTTTCATCAGATGTAAAACTTTCAGCTCCGATTGGCCTGAACCAGGCCTTATAAGAGCCGAATAGGGCCCAAACAGTAAGACAATGTGCTTTTCAGGAGCAGAGAGTCGAATTACATAGTTTGATCAAAAGTCAAACTTTCAACCCCAATTAGTTGAACTAGGCTTTATAAGAGCCTAATTGGGCCCAACCGGAGAAAAAACATGATTTTAAGAGTCAGGCATAGTATTACATAGATTCCATGAACAAATAATACTAATAAATCTTTTTTCATAGGTTAATTGTGAAGTTTAAACCATAGTCAAATTTCAGTCCCGACTACCTCAAACTAGGTCTTATAAGAGCCAAATTTTGACCAAAAGGGAGAAAACGTGAGTTTCAAGAGCATTGAGTAGTATTATATAGTTTATGTGATAATTATAACTAATTAACCTTATTCAAGTCTTAATTAGGATATTTGACCAAAAAGTCAAATTTGCAGCCTCGATTGGCCTCTGCCCTGAACAAGTCTTATAAGAGTCGAATTGGGCCCAAATAAGAAGAAAATGTGTTTCCAAGAGCCGGGAGTAGTATTGCATAGCTTTATGTACAATTAACATTATTTCTTGTGTTAATTAGGAAGGCTGACCAATAGTCAAAGTTTCAGCCATCGATAGCCAAACTGGGCCTTATAAGAGCCAAAATTGGGCCCAAATGAAGAGATAACATAGTTTTCAAGATCCTAGAGTAGTATTACATAGTTTTTTATGTACAAATATAACTAATTAACCTTATTCTTGTGTTATTGGGAAGTTGACCAATAATCAAATGTCAGCCTCATTGGCATGAACTAGGCCTCATAAGAGCTGAGTTGGACACAAAAAAGGGCAAAAACGTGAGTTTCAAGAGACGAGAGTAGTATTGCATAGTTTCTATATACAATACTACTAATTAGCCTATTTATAGTATTAATTGAGATGTTTGACCAGAAGTCAAACTTTCATGCCCGATGGCCTGCGCGAGGCCTTATGAGAGCTGAATAGGGTCCAAATGGTAGAAAACGTGATTTTTAAGGGCCGGGAGTAGTATTACATAGTTTCATATACAAATACTAATAATAATCTTATTTCTTTTCTTAATTGGGAAGTCTGACAATAATCAACTTTCAGCCCCCGATTGGACTGAATAAGGACTTATAAAAATCGAATAGGGCCCAAAACGAAGAGAAAACAAGTTTTTAAGAGCCAGCGAGCAGTATTACATAGTTTCATGTATAATTACTATAATTAACCTTATTTCTAGTCTTAATTGGGAAGTTTAAGAAAACTCAAACTTTCAGGCCCGGTTGGCCTAAAATGGGCCTTATGAGAGACAAATAGGGCCCAAACGGTGAGAAAAATATGGTTTCAAGAGCGGGAGTAGTGTTACATAGTTTTCTATGTATAAATACTACTATTTAAACCTTAGTTCTGTGTTATTGAAGTTATGACCAATAGTCATACTTTCAGGCACGATTGGCCTGCTAGGCCTTATATAGCTGAATAGGGCAAAAACAAGGAGAAACATGATTTTCAATAGCAAAGAGTACTATTACATAGTTCTATATACAATTATTACTCATTAACTTTACTTTGAGTGTAATTGTGAAGTTTGACCAAAAGTCAAATTTTCAGCCCCGATTAGTGTGAATATGCTTTATAAGAGTAAAATATAGCCCAAACAGAGAGAAAATGTGATTTCAAAAGCCACGAGTAAAATTACATAGTTCTATGTATAATTACAACAAATTAACCTTATTTCAAATCTTAATTAGGAAGTTTGACCAAAGTCAAATTTTTAGCCCCGATTAGCCTGAATAGGACTTACAACAGCCGAATAGGGCCATAAAGGGGTGAAAACATAGTTTTTCATAGTGGGAGCGTATTGCATAGTTTCTATGGACAAATATATTTATTAACCTATTTTTAGTCTAATTGGAAAGTTGGACCTAAAGTAAACTTTCAGCTCGATTGGCCGGAACTAGGCCTCATAAGTGCTCAATTGGGGCTAAACAGGGAGAAAACCTGAGTCTCAAGGGCCAGGAGTAGTATTACATAATTTGTATAAATAATTACTACTAATTAACCTTATTTATTTTGTAAATTAGGAAGTTTGACTAATAGCAAACTATCAGCCCCTATTGGCATTAACTAGGCCTCACAAGAGTTGAATTGGACCCAAAAGGGAGAAAACATGAGTTTCGAGAGACGGGAGTAGTATTATATAGTTTCTATGTAAAATTACTACTAATTAACCTTATTCTAGTCTTAACTGAGAACTTTGACAAAACCCAAACTTTCAGGCCCGATTGGCCGCCAAGCCTTATGAGAGCCAATACGGCCTAAACGGTTAGAAAACGTTTTTCATGAGTCGGGAGTAGTATTAACATCGTTTCTATGTACAAATACTACTAACTAACCTTATTTCTTGTGCTAAAGTGGGAAGTTTGACTAATAATCAAATTTCAGCCCCGATGAGCCTGAACAAGACTTATGAGAGCCAAATAAGATAAACGAGGAGAAAACGTGATTTTCAAGAGCCAGAAGCAGTGTACATAGTTTCCATGTACAATACTATAAATTAACTTATTTCAAGTTTTATAGGGAAGTTTATCAAAAAGTAAACTTCTCAACTGCGATTGCCTCAACTGGACTTATAAAAGAATAAGGTTTAAAACAGGGAGAAAACATGTTTTTCAAGAGCAGAGTAGAATTACATAGTTTCTATGTATAATTAAATAATTAACCATATTTTAAGTTTTAATTAGGAATTTTTACCAATAATCAAACTTTCAGCCCAGATTAGCTTGAACTAGGTTTTATATAAGAGCCGATTGACCAAGCTGGGAGAAAACATGGTTTTCAAGAAATGGGCATAGAATAACATAGATTCTATGAACAAATAATACTAATTAACCATATTTATTTGATTAATTAAGATGTTTGACCAAAATTCAAACTTTCAGCCCTGATTGGTCTGAATTAAGCCTTATAATAAGAGCCAAATAGGACCCAAACAGTAAAAAAATGAGGTTTTCAAGAGCGGGAGTAGTATTACATAGTTTTTGTGTATGAATATGACTAATTAACTTTATTTCTTTTGTAATTGGGAAGTTGAATAATAGTCATACTATCGGCCCAGATTGCCTTGATCTAGGCCTTATAAGAGCCAAATTAAGCCAAATAGGGAAAAAACTTGAGATTCAAGAGCCGAGAGTAGTATTTACATAGTTTTTGTACAATTATACTATTAATCTTATTTATAATCTTAATTGAGAAGTTTAACTAAAGGTTAAAATTTCAGCCCAGCTGGCCTGAACTAGGTTTATAAGGCTGGAATTGGGCCAAAAGGGTGAGAAGAAAACTGATTTCAAGAGCCAGTAGTAGAATAACATAGTTTCTATGTATAATATAAATAATTAATCATTTTAAAAGTTTCAACTCCGATTGGCTGAACTAGGCCTATTTAAGATCCGCATTAGGCCTAAACAGTGAGAAACATGATTTTCAAGAGACGAGCGTATTAATTAAAAAGTTTTTATGAATAAGTAATACTAATTAACCGTGTTTCTTAGGTTAATTGGCCAGTTTGACCAATACACAAACTTTCAGCCCTGATTGGCCTAAATTAGGCCTATAAGTGAAGAATTGGGCCCCGATAGGGTGAAAATGTGAGTTTCAAGAACCGAGAGTA
>JAVJIF010030159.1:0-43953 GCA_038442645.1 Agave tequilana | reverse complement strand
TCTATGTACAATTAAACTAATTAACCATATTTAAGTTTTAATTAGGAATTTTGACCAATAGTCAAACTTTCAGTCCCAATTAGCTTGAACTATGTTTTATATAAGAGCCGAATTGGCCAAACGGGGAGAGAAAACATGGTTTTCAAGAACTGGGCCATAGTATTACATGGGTTCTATGAACAAATAATACTAATTAACCATATTTCTTTGATTAATTAAGAAGTATGACCAAAATTCAAACTTTCAGCCCCGATTCGTCTGATTAGGCCTTATTATAAGCGCCAAATAGGGCCCAAACAATAAGAAAATGAGGTTTTCAAAGGGAGTAGTATTACATAGTTTTTGTGTATGAATATTACTAATTAATTTATTTCTTCTGTTATTGGAAGTTGAATAATAGTCAAACTATCAGCCCCGATTGCCTTGAACTAGGCCTTATAAGAACCAATGGGCCCAAATAGGGAGAAAACTTGAGTATCAAGAGCCGAGAGTAGTATTACATAGTTTTTATATACAATTATACTAATTAACCTTATTTATATCTTAATTGAGAAGTTTAAGTAAAAGTCAAAACTTTCAGCCCCAGCTGGCCTAAACAAGGTCTTATAAGGCTAATTAGGCCCAAAGGGCGAGAAAACGTGATTTTCAGGAGCCTGTGTAGTAGAATAACATAGTTTCTATGTATAATTATAAATAATTAATCATATATAAAGTTTTAGTTTGGAAGTATAATAAAGATTCAAACGTCCAGCCTGATTGGCTTGAACTAGGGCCTATTACTTGCCGAATTGTGCCCAAACAGGGTGAAAATACGAGTTTCAAGAGCGAGAGGTATTACATAGTTTCTATGTACAAGTACTACTAATTAACCTTATTTCTAGTATATTTAGGATGTTTAACTAAAAGTCAAAGTTTCAACTCCGAATAGCTTGAACTAGGCCTATTAAGAGCGACATTAGGCCTAAACAGTGAGAAACATGATTTTCAGGAGACGAGAGCATTAATTACATAGTTTTTATGAATTTGTAATACTAATTAACCTTATTTCCTAGGTTAATTGGGAAGTTTGACCAATACATAAACTTTCAGCCCTGATGGCCTAAATTAGGCCTAATAAGAGCCGATTGGGCCCAGACAAGGTGAAAATGTGAGTTTCAAAGACGAGAGTAGTATTACATAGTTTCTAAATGTAGTTACTATACTAATTAACCTAATTTATAGTCTTAATTAGGAAATTTGAGACAAGTCCAACTTCCCCGATTGGTTTAACCTAGGCCTTATAAGAGCGAATAAGGCCCAAACGGTGAGAAATGTGATTTCAAGAGCTGGGAGCAGTATTTATAGTTTCTATGTACAAATAGCACCAGTTAGCCTTACTTCTTGTGTTAATTGTGAAGTTTGACTAATAGTCATAGCTCAGTCATGATTGGTCCGAAATAGGCCTTATATAGAAACATGATTTTCAAAAGCCGAGAGTAGTATTACATAGTTTTTATGTACCACTATTACTAATTAACCTAATTTCTTGAGTTATTTGGGAAGTTCGACAATAGACAAATTGGAAGTTCCACAGTATAGCGAATAGGCCCAAACGTTGGAAAACGTGATTTTCAAAAGCCGAGAGTAGTATTATATAGTTTTTATGTAAAAATATTACCAATTAACCTAATTTATTATGTTATTAGGAAAGTTCGATAGTAGACAAAACTTTCAGCCCCGATTTTGCCATGAAGTAGGCCTTATAAGAGTGAATTGGGCTCAAACAGGGTGAAAACTTGAGTTTCAAGAGCGGCAGTACTATGTCATAGTTTCCATGTACATTCACTAATTAACTGTATTTCTAGATTTAATTGAGAAGTTTAACGAAAAGTCAAACTTTCACCCCCGACTGGCGTAAACTGGTCTTATAAGAGCCAAATAGGGTCAAAATGGGGGTGAAAACAGGATTTTCATGATCCGAGATTAGAATAACATAGTTTTGAGATACAATACTATTAATTAGCATTATTTTTTAGTCTTTATGGAAAGTTTGACCAAAATCAACTTTCAGCCCCGATATTGGGATGAACTAGGCTTATAAGAACTGAATTGGGCCCATACAGGAGAAAATGTGGGTTTTAAGTGTCGGGAGCAGTATACATATTTCCTATGCACAATTACTACTAATTAATCTTATTTTTTAGTCTTAATAAAAAAGTTTGACCAAAAGTAAACTTCAGCCCCGATTGCCTGAACCACGACCTATAAGAGCTGAAATAGGTAAAAATGGGGTGAAAACGGGATTTTCAAGAGCCGGGAGTAGAATTATATAGCTTATATATACAATTACAACTAATTAACATTATTTCTATTCTTAGTTAGTAAGTTTTATCAAAAGTCAAACTAACCACTCCGATTGGCTTGAATTATGCCTTATAACAGCCGAATTAGGCCTAAACGGTGAGAAAACATGGTTTTCAAGAGCCGATAGTAATATTACATAGTTTCTATGAGCAAATACTACTAGTTAACCTTATTTTTTGTGTTAATTGGAAAGTTTGACCATAAATCAAACTTTCAGACTCGATTGGCTAAATAAGAGCCGAATAGGGCCCAAACGGTGGAAAAATATGGTTTACAGGAGCCGAGAGTAGTATTACATTGTTTTTATGCATAAATATTACTAATTAACCTAATTTCTTGTGTCAATTAGGAGAGTTTAGTAATAGTCAAACTTTCAGCCACGGTCGTCCTGAATTAGGCCTTATAAGATCCGAATAGGCCCAAACAGGGTGAAAACGTGAGTTTCAAGAGCGAGGAGTAGTATTACATAGTTTCTATGTACAATTGTACTAATTAATCTTATTTGCAGACTAGGGGGAAGTTTGATAAAAAGTCAAACTTTCAGCCCCGATTGGCTTGAATTAAGCCTTTATAAGAGCCGAATTGGCCGAAACGGTGAGAAAACAAGATTTTCAAGAGTCGGGAGTAGTATCACATAGTTTATATAAGCAAATAGTACTAATAAACCTTTTTCTTAGGTTAATTGGGAAGTTTGACCAATAGTCAAACTTTCAACCCCGATTGTACTGAAGTAGGCCTTATAAAAGTCAAATTGGATCCAAACAGGGAGAAAACGTGAGTTTCAAGAGCCGAGAGTAGTATTATATAGTTTCTATGTACAATTATAAATAATTAATTTTATTTTAAGACTTAATGGGAAGTTTAACGAAAAGTCAAACTTTCAGCCCCAATTGGTCTGAACTAGGATTTATAAGAGCCGAATATGGCCACAACGAGGAGAAAACGTGTTTTTCAAGAGCCTTCAAGAGCCAAGAGTAGTATTACATAGTCTCTATGTATAAGTACTACTATTTAATCTTATTTCAAGTGATATTTGAGAAGTTTGACCAAAAGTCAAACTTTCAACCCCAACTGGCCTGCATTATGCCTTAAAAGAGCTGAATTGGGCCAAACAGAGAGAACGTGCCAATCAAGAGCTGGGATTAGAATTACAAATTTTTGATGTACAATTATACAACTAATTAACCTTATTTAATGTCATAATTGAGAAGTTTGACAATAAGTCAAATTTTCAGCCCTGATTGGCCTGAATTAAGGCTCATAAGTGTCGAATTGGCTCAAACCGGGGAGAAAACTGGGTTTCAAGAGCCTGGAGTAGAACTACATAGTTTTATGTATAATTACAACTAATTAACCTTATTTCTATTTTTAGTTGGGAAGTTTGACCAAATTCAAACCTTCAGCCCCGATTGGCTTAACTGGGCCTTATATGAACCAAATGGGCCAAACTGTTAGCAAATATGGTTTTCAAGAGTTCGGAGTAGTATTACATGTTTATATAAATAAATAATACTAATTTACTTTATTTCTAAGGTTAATTAGGAAGTTTGACCAATACACAAACTTTCAGTACCGATTGGCCTGAAGTAGGCCTTATAAGAATTGAATTGGGCCCAAAAAGTAAGAAAAGGTGAGTTTCAGAGCTGGGAATAGTATTGCATAGTTTCTATGTACATTTACTACTAATTAATCTTATTTATAATTTTAATTTGAAAGTTTGACGAAGCCTAACTTTAACCCCGGTTGGCCAAAACTAGGCCTTATAAGGCCGAATAGGGCCAAATGGTGAGAAAATATGGTTTTCAAGGGCCGAGAGTAGTATTATATAGTTTATATGTAAAATCTTACTAATTAACTTTATTTTTTGTGTCAATTATAATGTTTGACTAATAATCAAGCTTTTCAGCCCCGATCGGACTGAACAAGAACTAAGTAGAGTAGAATAGGGGAAAATCGAGGAGAGAAAACGTGATTTTCAAGAGTCGGGAGCATACTATATGGTTTTTATATACAATTACTACAAATTAACCTTATTTCTAGTCTTAATTAGGATGTTTGAACAAAACTTAAACTTTCAAGCCAGATTGGCCTGAATTAGGCCTTATGCGAGACGAATAGGGCCCAAAATGGTGAGAAAACATAGTTTTTAAGAGATAGGAGTAGTATTACATAGTTTCTGTAGGATCTAAAAATATGACAACACAAACACTAAAGGGGGGTGAATAATGTTTTTAAAAATCTAGACAAGAACTAGGTCTTATTAGAGCCGAGTTGCTCTAATAGTGAGAAAACGTGCTTTTCAAGAGCCGGTAGTAGGGAAATACATAGTTTCTAAGAACAATTATAACTAATTAACCTTATTTCAAGTCTTAATTAAAAAGTTTGAACAAAAGTCAAACTTTCAACCCCGAATGGCTCATCTGGATTTATAAGAGCCGAATAAGGTCAAAACGAGGAGAAAACAGGTTTTTCAAAAGCCGGGAGTAGAATTTCATAGTTTCTATGTACAATTAAAACTAATTAATCTTATTTCAAGTCTTAATTGGGAAATTTGATGAAAAGTCAAACCTTCCGCCTCAATTGGGCTGAACTATGACTTATTAGAGCCGAATAGGTCAAAACGGGGTTTCAAGGTCCAGGAGTAAAATTACATAGCTTCCATGTACAATTACAGCAAATTTTTTTATTTCGTGTCTTAATTGGGAAACTTACCAAAATCTAACTTTCAGCCTCGATTGGCTTGAACTAGGCTTTATAAAAGCCAAATTAGGTCCATACTGTTAGAAAACGTTGTTTTCAAGGGCCGGGCGTAGTATACATAGATTCTATGAACAAATAATACTAATAAACCTTATTTTTATGGTTAATAGGAAGTTTGACCAGTAATCAAACTTTCAGCCCCTACTGCCCTTAACTAGGCCTTAGTTGAACTGAATTGGGCCAAAAAAGTGAGAATACATAGGTTTCAAAAGTTGGGAGTAGTATTACATAGTTTCTATAAATATATAATACTAATTTACTTTATTTCTTAGGTTAATAGGAAGTTTGACCAATACACAAACTTTCAGCACTGATTGGCCTGAAGTAGGCCTTAAGAATTGAATTGGGCCTAAAAAGGGAGAAAACGTGAGTTTCAAGAGCTGGGAGTAGTATTACATAGTCTCTATGTACAATTACTACTAATTAATCTTATTTATAGTTTTAATTTGAAAGTTTGACCGAAGCCTAACTTTAGCCCTGGTTGGCCAAAACTGGCCTTATAAGAGCCGAATAGGGCCAAACTGTGAGAAAACGTGATTTTCAAGGGCCGGGAGTGGTATTATATAGTTTATATGTAAAATATTACTAATTAACCTTATTTTTTGTGTCAATTAGAATGTTTGAATAATAATCAAGCTTTCAGCCCTGATTGGGCTGAAGAAGAACTAAGCGATCCGAATAGGGAAAAATCGAGGAGAAAACGTGGTTTTCAAGAGTCAGAAGCAGTATTATATGGTTTATATATACAATTACTACAAATTAACCTTATTCTAGTCTTAATTAGGAAGTTTGAACAAAACTTAAAGTTTCAAGCCTGAATTAGGCCTTATGTGAGACGGATAGGGCCAAAAAGGTGAGAAAATATAGTTTTTAAGAGATAGGAGTAGTATTACATAATTTCTGTAGGATCTAAAAATATGACAACACAAACACTAGAGGGGGTGAATAATGTATTTAAAAATCTAGACAAGAACTAGGTCTTATTAGAGCCGAGTTGGTCTCTAACAGTGAGAAAACGTGCTTTTCAAGAGCCGATAGTAGGAATACATAGTTTCTAAGTACAATTACAACTAATTAACCTTATTTCAAGTCTTAATTAAGAAGTTTGATCAAAAGTCAAACTTTCAACCCCGAATGGCCTCAACTTGGACTTATAAGAGCCGAATAGGGTCAAAACGAGGAGAAAACAGGTTTTTCAAAAGCCGGAAGTAGAATTACATAGTTTCTATGTATAATTAAAACTAATTAATCTTACTTCAAGTCTTAATTGGGAAATTTGATGAAAAGTCGAACCTTCAGCCTCGATTGGGCTAAACTAGGATATTAGAGCCGAATAGGGTCAAAAAGGGTTTTCAAGATCCAGGAGTAAAATTACATATCTTCTATGTACAATTACAGCAAATTTCTTTATTTCTTGTCTTAATTGGGAAACTTACAAAAAATCCAACTTTCAGCCTCGATTGGCTTGAACTAGGCTTTATAAGAGCAGAATTAGGTCCAAACTGTTAGAAAACGTTGTTTTCAAGGGCCGGGCGTAGTATTACATAGATTCTATGAACTAATAAAACTAATAAACCTTATTTTTTTGGTTAATTAGGAAGTATGACCAGTAATCAAACTTTCAGCCCCTACTGCACTGAACTAGGCCTTATTTGAATCGAATTAAGCCCAAAAAGTGAGAATACATAGGTTTCAAGAGTCGGGAGTAGTATTACATAGTTTCTATGTATAATTACAAATAATTAACTGTATTTCAAGTCTTGATTGGAAATTTGTCTAAAAGTCAAACTTTTAGCCGTAATTTGCCTGAACTAGGACTTATAAGAGCCAAGTAGGGCCATAGCAAGGAGAAAACATGGTTTTCAAGAGCCGGGAGTAGTATTACATAGTTTCTATGTACAACTACTACTTAATTAACCTTATTTCTTGCCATATTTAGGAAGTTTGAACAAAAGTCAAAATTTTAGCCCTGATTGACCTGAAATGAGCCTTATGAGAGTCGAATAGGGCCCAAACTTTGAGAAGACGTGGTTTTCAAGTACCGGGAGTAGAATTACATAATTTTTTGTACACATGCTACTATTTAATCTTAATTCTTGTGTTAATTGGAAGTTTAACTAATAGTTAAACTTTCAGCTCCTTTGGCCTGATTTAGCCTTAAAGGAGTCGACTTGGGCCCAAAGAGGGAGAAACGTGAGTTTCAAAATCTGAGAGTTATATTACATAGTTTTTATTTACAAATATTACTAATTAACCTTATTTTTAATCTTAATTGGAAAGTTTTATAGGAAGTCATACTTTCAGCCCTGATTAGCCAGATCTAGGCCTTAGAAGAGCTGAGTAGGGCCTAAACAGTGAGAAAACGTGTTTTTCAAGAGCAAGTATAGAATTATATAGTTCTATGCACAATTTCAACTAATTAGCATAATTTCAAGTCTTAATGGGGTTTGACCAAAAGTCAAATTTTAAGCCCCGAGTGGCTTGAATTAGGCCTTATAAGAGCCGAATAGGGGCCCAAACAGTGAGAAAACGAGCTTTTTAAGAGTCAAGAGTAGAATAATAGTTTCTATGAAAAATAATACTAATAAACCTTATTTCTAAGGTTAATTGGGAAGTTTGACTAATAGTCAAATTTTCAGCCCCGTTTGGCCTGAACTAGACTTTATAAGAGCCGAATTGGGCCCAAACGGTGAGAAAATATTGTTTTCAAGAATTCGGCGTAGTATTACATAGATTATAGAACAAATAATACTAATAAATCTTATTTCTTATGTTATTGGGAAGTTTGACAAATAGTCAAACTTTTAGCCCAGACTACCCTGAATTAGGGCTATATAAGAGCCGAATTAGGCCCAAAAAGGGAGAAAACGTGAGTTTCAAGAGTCGGAAGTAGTATTACATAATTTCTATGTACAATTAAAACTAATTAACCTTATTTCAAGTCTTAATTGAAAAGTTTGACCAAAAATCAAACTTCAGCCTCAGTTGGCCCGAATTAGGAGTTATAAAAGCAGAATACATAACGAGGAGAAAACGTAATTTTCAAGAACCGAGAGTAGTATTACATTATTTTTATGTACAAATACTAATAATTAATCTTATTTCTAGTCATATTTGGGAAGTTTGACTGAAAGCCAAACTTTCAGCCCCGATTGGCCTGACTAAGCTTTATGAGAGTCGAATAGGGCCAAACGGCGAGAAATGTGGTTTTCAAGTACCGGGAGTAGAATTACGTAGTTTTTATAAACAAATACTACTAATTAACTGTAATCACGTGTTAATTGGGAGGTTTGACTAAAGTCAAACTTTCAGCCCCGCTTGGCCTGAATAATGCCTTAAAAGAACCGAATTGAGCCCTAAACAACTTGAAAACATGAGTTTCAAGATCCGAGAGTAGTATTACAAGTTTTTATGTACAAATACTACTAATTAATCTTATTCTTACCTTAATTGGGAAGTTTGACTAGAAGATAAACTTTCAGCCCCGATTGGCCTGAACAAGGCCTTAAACGAGCGAATAAGGCCCAAACAGGGAGAAAATATGCTTTTCAAGAGCTCTGAAAGTAGATACAAAGTTTCTATGCACAATTACTTCTAGAAAATATTTTTCAAGAGCCGGGAGTAGAATTACATAGTTTCTATGCGCAATCAAAACAAATTAACTTTATTCCAAGTCTTAATTAGGAAGCTTGATCAAAAGTCAAACTTTAAGCCCCGAGTGGCTTGAATTAGGCCTTATATGGTCCGAATTGGGCCGAAACTTTGAGAAATATGCTTTTTAAGAGCCGAGATCTTTACAATATTTATATGAACAAATAATAATAATAAACCTTATTTCTTATATTAATTGAGAAGTTTTACACATAGTCAAACTTTTAGCCTGTTTGGCCTGAGCTAGACCTTATAAGAGCCAAATTTGGCCCAATCGGTTAGAAAATATGCTTTTCAAGAGCCAGGAGTAGAATTACATTGTTTTTATATACAATTACAACTAATTAACCAAATTTCAAGACTTAATTGGGATGTTTGACCAAAAGTCTAATATTTAACCCGATTAGCTTGAATTGGGTCTTATAAGAGCCGAATTGGGCCCCATCAGTGAGAAAATGTTATTTTCAAGTGCCAAGAGTAGTATTACATAGATTCCATGAACAAATAATACTAATAAACCATATTTTTTAGCTTAGTTAGGAAGTTTGATCAATAGTCAAACTTTCATTCTCGTTTGGCCTGAATTAGGCCTTATAAGAGCCTAATTGGTCCCAAAAAGGCAGAGAAAAACGTGATTTTCAGGAGCCAGGAGTAGTATTACATAGTTTCTATATACAATTACTGTTAAATAACCTTATTTGAAGTCTTAATTGGGAAGTTTCACCAAAAGTCTAACTTTCAGCACCGATTGGGCTAAACTAGGCTTTATAAGAGCCGAGTAGGGCCTAAACGGAAAGAAAAACTTTTTGTTTTCAAGAGCCAAGAGTAGTATTACATAGTTTCTATGTATAAGTACTACAATTAACCTTATTTCTAGTTATATTTGGGAAATTTCAGTAAAAGTCAAACTTTCAGCCACGGTTAGCCTGATATAGGCCTTAAGAGAGCCGACTAGGGCCTCAAACGATAAGAAAACGTGGTTTTCAAGTGCCAGGAGTAGAATTACATTGTTTTTATGTATAAATACTACTAATTAACCTTAATTCTTATGTTAAATCAAAATTTCATCCCTATTTGGCCTGAATTAGGCCTTAAAAGAGCCGAATTAGGCCCAAACAGGGAGAAAACATGAGTTTCAAGAGCCTGGAGTAGTGTTACATAGTTTTTTATGTACAAATATGACTAATTAACCTTAAATTTTGTCTTATTGAGAAGTTTCATCAGATGTAAAACTTTCAGCTCCGATTGGCCTGAACCAGGCCTTATAAGAGCCGAATAGGGCCCAAACAGTAAGACAATGTGCTTTTCAGGAGCAGAGAGTCGAATTACATAGTTTGATCAAAAGTCAAACTTTCAACCCCAATTAGTTGAACTAGGCTTTATAAGAGCCTAATTGGGCCCAACCGGAGAAAAAACATGATTTTTAAGAGTCAGGCATAGTATTACATAGATTCCAAGAACAAATAATACTAATAAATCTTTTTTCATAAGTTAATTATGAAGTTTAACCAATAGTCAAATTTTCAGCCCCGACTACCTCAAACTAGGTCTTATAAGAGCCAAATTTTGACCAAAAAGGGAGAAAACGTGAGTTTCAAGAGCATTGAGTAGTATTATATAGTTTATGTGTATAATTATAACTAATTAACCTTATTCAAGTCTTAATTAGGATATTTGACCAAAAAGTCAAATTTGCAGCCTCGATTGGCCTCTGCCCTGAACAAGTCCTTATAAGAGTCGAATTGGGCCCAAATAAGAAGAAAATGTGGTTTCCAAGAGCCGGGAGTAGTATTGCATAGGTTTTATGTACAATTAACATTATTTCTTGTGTTAATTAGGAAGGCTGACCAATAGTCAAAGTTTCAGCCATCGATAGCCCTGAACTGAGCCTTATAAAAGCCAAAATTGGGCCCAAATGAAGAGATAACATAGTTTTCAAGATCCTAGAGTAGTATTACATAGTTTTTTATGTACAAATACAACTAATTAACCTTATTTCTTGTGTTAATTGGGAAGTTTGACCAATAATCAAATTGTCAGCCTCATTGGCATGAACTAGGCCTCATAAGAGCTGAGTTGGACACAAAAAGGGCAAAAACGTGAGTTTCAAGAGACGAGAGTAGTATTGCATAGTTTCTATATACAATTACTACTAATTAGCCTTATTTATAGTATTAATTGAGATGTTTGACCAGAAGTCAAACTTTCATGCCCGATTGGCCTGAGCGAGGCCTTATGAGAGCTGAATAGGGTCCAAATGGTAGAAAACGTGATTTTTAAGGGCCGGGAGTAGTATTACATAGTTTCTATGTACAAATACTACTAATTAATCTTATTTCTTTTCTTAATTGGGAAGTCTGACCAATAATCAACTTTCAGCCCCGATTGGACAGAATAAGGACTTATAAAAATCGAATAGGGCCAAAACGAAGAGAAAACAAGGTTTTAAGAGCCGCGAGCAGTATTACATAGTTTCTATGTATAATTACTATAATTTAACCTTATTTCTAGTCTTAATTGGGAAGTTTAAGTAAAACTCAAACTTTCAGGCCCGGTTGGCCTAAACTGGGCCTTATGAGAGACAAATAGGGCCCAAACGGTGAGAAAATGTGGTTTCAAGAGCCGGGAGTAGTGTTACATAGTTTCTATGTATAAATACTACTATTTAACCTTAGTTCTTGTGTTATTTGAAGTTATGACCAATAGTCATACTTTCAGCCCCGATTGGCCTGCTAGGCCTTATATAGCTGAATAGGGCAAAAACAAGGAGAAAACATGGTTTTCAATAGCAAAGAGTACTATTACATAGTTTCTATATACAATTATTACTCATTAACTTTACTTTGAGTGTTAATTGTGAAGTTTGACCAAAAGTCAAATTTTCAGCCCCGATTAGTGTGAATTATGCTTTATAAGAGTAAAATATAGCCCAAACAGAGAGAAAATGTGATTTTCAAAGCCACGAGTAAATTTACATAGTTTCTATGTATAATTACAACAAATTTACCTTATTTCAAATCTTAATTAGGAAGTTTGACCAAAAGTCAAATTTTTAGCCCCGATTAGCCTGAATTAGGACTTACAACAGCCGAATAGGGCCATAAAGGGATGAAAACATAGTTTTTCATAGTTGGGAGTCGTATTGCATAGTTTCTATGGACAAATATTATTTATTAACCTTATTTTTAGTCTTAATTGGAAAGTTGGACCTAAAGTCAAACTTTCAGCTCGATTGGCCGGAACTAGGCCTCATAAGTGCTCAATTGGGCTAAACAGGGAGAAAACCTGAGTCTCAAGGGCCAGGAGTAGTATTACATAGTTTGTATAAATAATTACTACTAATTAACCTATTTATTTTGTAAATTAGGAAGTTTGACTAATAGTCAAACTATCAGCCCCTATTGGCATTAACTAGGCCTCACAAGAGTTGAATTGGACCCAAAAGGGAGAAAACATGAGTTTCGAGAGACGGGAGTAGTATTATATAGTTTCTATGTAAAATTACTACTAATTAATCTTATTCTAGTCTTAACTGAGAAATTTGACCAAAACCCAAACTTTCAGGCCCGATTGGCCGCCAAGCCTTATGAGAGCCCAATACGGCCTAAACGGTTAGAAAACGTGATTTTCATGAGTCGGGAGTAGTATTACATCGTTTCTATGTACAAATACTACTAACTAATCTTATTTCTTGTGCTAAGTGGGAAGTTTGACTAATAATCAAATTTTCAGCCCCGATGAGCCTGAACAAGACTTATGAGAGCCGAATAAGATAAAATGAGGAGAAAACGTGATTTTCAAGAGCCAGAAGCAGTGTTACATAGTTTCCATGTACAATTACTATAAATTAACTTATTTCAAGTTTTATAGGGAAGTTTATCAAAAAGTAAAACTTTCAACTGTGATTGGCCTCAACTGGACTTATAAAAGCTAAATTAAGGTTAAAACAAGGAGAAAACATGTTTTCAAGAGTCAGAGTAGAATTACATAGTTTCTATGTATAATTAAACTAATTAACCAATTTTAAGTTTTAATTAGGAATTTTTACCAATAATCAAACTTTCAGCCCAGATTAGCTTGAACTAGGTTTTATATAAGAGCCGAATTGACCAAACTGGGAGAAAACATGGTTTTCAAGAAATGGGCATAGAATAACATAGATTCTATGAACAAATAATACTAATTAACCATATTTATTTGATTAATTAAGATGTTTGACCAAAATTCAAACTTTCAGCCCTGATTGGTCTGAATTAAGCCTTATAATAAGAGCCAAATAGGACCCAAACAGTAAAAAAATGAGGTTTTCAAGAGCCGGGAGTAGTATTACATAGTTTTTGTGTATGAATATGACTAATTAACTTTATTTCTTCTGTTAATTGGGAAGTTGAATAATAGTCATACTATCGGCCCAGATTGCCTTGATCTAGGCCTTATAAGAGCCAAATTGGGCCCAAATAGGGAAACAACTTGAGATTCAAGAGCCGAGAGTAGTATTACATAGTTTTTATGTACAATTATACTAATTAATCTTATTTATAATCTTAATTGAGAAGTTTAACTAAAGGTTAAAAGTTCAGCCCCAGCTGGCCTGAACTAGGTCTTATAGGCTGAATTGGGCCAAAAGGGTGAGAAAACTTGATTTTCAAGAGCCAGTAGTAGAATAACATAGTTTCTATGTATAATTATAAATAATTAATCATTTTAAAAGTTTCAACTCCG
The DNA here is from genome assembly GCA_038442645.1 of Agave tequilana. Taxonomy (NCBI): domain Eukaryota; kingdom Viridiplantae; phylum Streptophyta; class Magnoliopsida; order Asparagales; family Asparagaceae; genus Agave; species Agave tequilana. The sequence continues at coordinate 30,477 of JAVJIF010030159.1, read as the reverse complement.
ATTGGCTCAAACTAGGCCTATTAAGATCCGCATTAGGCCTAAACAGTGAGAAACATGATTTTCAAGAGACGAGCGTATTAATTAAAAAGTTTTTATGAATAAGTAATACTAATTAACCGTGTTTCTTAGGTTAATTGGCCAGTTTGACCAATACACAAACTTTCAGCCCTGATTGGCCTAAATTAGGCCTAATAAGTGAAGAATTGGGCCCCGATAGGGTGAAAATGTGAGTTTCAAGAACCGAGAGTAGTATTACATAATTTCTAAATACAGTTACTACTAATTAACCTTATTTATAGTTTAATTAGGAAATTTGATTAAAAGTCTAACTTCAGCCCCGATTGGTCTAAACTAGGCCTTATAAGAGCGAATAGGACCCAAACGGTGAGAAAATGTGATTTTCAAGAGCTGGGAGCAGTATTTTATAGTTTCTATGTACAAATACCACTATTTAACCTTATTTCTTGTGTTAATTGTGAAGTTTGACTAATAGTCATAGCTTCAGTCATGATTGGTCCGAACTAAGCCTTTTATAGAACATGATTTTTAAAAGCCGAGAGTAGTATTACATAGTTTTTATGTACCACTATTATTAATTAACCTAATTTCTTGTGATATTTGGGAAGTTCGACAATAGAAAAATTTGGGAAGTTCGACAGTAGAGCCGAATAGGCCCAAACGATGGGAAAACGTGATTTTCAAAAGCCGAGAGCAGTAGTATATAGTTTTTATGTACAAATATTACCAATTAACCTAATTTATAATGTTATTAGGAAAGTTCGATAATAGACAAACATTTAGCCCTGATTTTGCCCTGAAGTAGGCCTTATAAGAGTCGAATTGGGCTCAAACAGGGTGAAAACTTGAGTTTCAAGAGCCGACAGTAGTATGTCATAGTTTCCATGTACAATTCTACTAATTAACTGTATTCTATATTTAAATGGGAAGTTTAATTAAAAGTCAAACTTTCACCCCCGACTGGCGTAAACTGGTCTTATAAGAGCCAAATAGAGTCAAAATGGGGGTGAAAACAGGATTTTCAAGATCTGGTAGTAGAAATACATAGTTTTGTGATACAAATACTACTAATTAGCATTATTTTTTAGTCTTTATTGGAAAGTTTGACCAAAATCAAACTTTCAGCCCCGATTGGGCTGAACTAGGCCTTATAAGAACAGAATTGGGCCTATACAGGGAGAAAACGTGAGTTTTAAGTGTCGAGATCAGTATTACATAGTTCCAATGAACAATTACTACTAATTAATCTTATTTATAGTCTTAATTAAGAAGTTTGATCAAAAGTCAAACTTTCAGCCCCGATTGGCCTGAACCACGACTTATAAGAGCTGAATAGGGTCAAAATGGCGGTAAAAACTGGATTTTCAAGAGCCGGGAATAGAATTATAAAGTTTCTACATACAATTATAACTAATTAAAATTATTTCTAATCTTAGTTGGTAAGTTTTATCAAAAGTCAAACTTTTCACTCCGATTGGCTTGAATTATGCCTTATAACAGCCGAATTAGGCCCAAACGGTGTGAAATCATGGTTTTCAAGAGCCGACAGTATATTACATAGTTTCTATGAACAAATAATACTAGTTAACCTTATTTTTTGTGTTAATTGGAAAGTTTGACCATAAATCAAACTTTCAGCCTCGATTGGCCTGAAACTAGGCTTTATAAGAACCGAATAGGGCCCAAACGGTGGGAAAATATGATTTTCAAGGGCCGAGAGGTAGTATTATATAGTTTTTATGTGTAAATATTACTATTAACCTAATTTCTTGTGTTAATTGGGAGAGTATAGCAATAGTCAAACTTTCAGCCACGGTCGCCCTGAACTAGGCCTTATAAGATCTGAATTATGCCCAAACAGGGTGAAAATGTGAGTTTCAAGAGCTGGGAGTAGTATTATATAGTTTCTATGTACAATTGAACTAATTAATCTTATTTGCAGATTAGGTGGGAAGTTTGATAAAATGTCAAATTTTCAGCCCCGATTGGCTTGAATTAGGCCTTATAAGAGCCGAATTGGGCCGAAACGGTGAGAAAACAAGGTTTTCAAGAGTCGGGAGTAGTATCACATAGTTTCTATAAGCAAATAGTACTAATAAACCTTATTTCTTAGGTTAATTGTGAAGTTTGACGAATAGTCAAACTTTCAACCCTGATTGTACTGAAGTAGGCCTTATAAATGTCAAATTGGGCCCAAACAGGGAGAAAACGTGAGTTTCAAGAGCCAAGAGTAGTATATTATAGTTTCTATGTACAATTATAAATAATTAATCTTATTTTAAGACTTAATTGGGAAGTTTAATGAAAAGTAAAACTTTCAGCCCAATTAGTCTGAACTAGGACTTATAAGAGCCGAATATGGCCACAACGAGGAGAAAACGTGCTTTTCAAGAGCCTTCAAGAGCCGAGAGTAGTATTAAATAGTTTCTATGTACAAATACTACTAATTAATCTTATTTCTAGCGATATTTGAGAAGTTTGACCAAAAGTCAAACTTTAAACCTCAACTGGCCTGCATTATGCCTTAAAAGAGCCGAATTGGGCCCAAACAGAGAGAACGTGTCATTCAAGAGCTGGGATTAGAATTACAATGTTTCGATGTACAATTATACAACTAATTAACCTTATTTAAAGTCATAATTGAGAAGTTTGACCATAAGTCAAACTTTCAGCCCTGATTGGCCTGAATTATGGCTCATAAGTGTCCAATTGGCACAAATCGGGGAGAAAATAGGGTTTTCAAGAACCTAGAGTAGAACTATATAGTTTTTATATATAATTACAACTGGTTAACCTTATTTCTTTTTTTAGTTGGGAAGTTTGACCAAATTCAAACTTTCAGCCCCGATTGACTTAAACTGGGCCTTATAAGAGCCAAATTGGGCAAACTGTTAGCAAATATGGTTTTCAAGAGTTGGGAGTAGTATTACATAATTTCTATAAATAAATAATAATAATTTACTTTATTTATTAGGTTAATTAGGAAGTTTGAATAATACTCAAACTTTCAGCACTGATTGGCCTGAAGTTGGCCTTATAAGAATTGAATTAGGCCCAAACAGGGAGAAAACATGAGTTTCAAGAGCTGGGAGTAGTATTACATAGTTTCTATGTACAATTACTACTAATTAATCTTATTTATATTTTTAATTTGAAAGTTTGACCGAAGCCTAACTTTTGCCCCGGTTAGCCAAAACTAGGCCTTATAAGAGCCGAATGGGCCAAACGGTGAGAAAACGTGGTTTTCAAGGGCCGGGAGCAGTATTATATAGTTTATATGTAAAACATTACTAATTAACCTTATTTTTGTGTCAATTAGAATGTTTGACTAATAATCAAGCTTTCAACCCGATTGGGCTGAACAAGAACTAAGTAGAGCCGAATAGGGAAAAATCGAGGAGAAAACGTGGTTTTCAAGAGTCCGGAGCATTATTATAGGGTTTATATATACAATTACTACAAATTAACCTTATTTCTAGTCTTAATTAGGAAGTTTGAACAAAACTTAAACTTTCAAGCCTGATTGGCCTGAATTGGCCTTATGCGAGATAAATAGGGCCTAAACGGTGAGAAAATATAGTTTTTAAGAGATAGAAGTAGTATTACATAGTTTCTGTAGGATCTAAAAGTATGACATCACAAACACTAGAGGGGGTGAATAATATTTTTAAAAATCTAGACAAAAACAAGGTCTTATTAAAGCCGAGTTGGTCTCTAACAGTGAGAAAACGTGCTTTTCAAGAGCCGGTAGTAGGAATACATAGTTTCTAAGTACAATTACAATTAATTAACCTTATTTCAAGTCTTAATTAAGAAGTTTAATCAAAAGTCAAACTTTCAACCCCAAATGGCCTCAACTTGGACTTATAAGAGCCGAATAGGGTCAAAACGAGGAGAAAATAGGTTTCACAAAAGCCAAGAGTAGAATTACATAGTTTTTATGTACAATTAAAACTAATTAATCTTATTTCAAGTCTTAATTGGGAAATTTAATGAAAAGTCGAACCTTCAGCCTCGATTGGGCTGAACTAGGACTTATTAGAGCCGAATAGGGTCAAAATGGGGTTTTCAAGATCCAAGAGTAAAATTACATAGCTTCTATGTATAATTATAGCAAATTTCCTAATTTCTTGTCTTAATTGGGAAACTTACCAAAAATCTAACTTTCAGCCTCGATTGGCTTGAACTAGGCTTTATAAGAACCGAATTAGGGCCAAACTGTTAGAAAACGTTATTTTCAAGGGCCGGGCGTGGTATTACATAGATTTTATCAACAAATAATACTAATAAACGTTATTTTTTTGGTTAATTAGGAAGTTTGACCAGTAATCAAACTTTCAGCCCCTACTGCCCTGAACTAGGCCTTACTTGAACCGAATTGGGCCCAAAAAGTGAGAATACATAGGTTTCAAGAGTCGGGAGTAGTATTACATAGTTTCTATGTATAATTACAACTAATTAACCTTATTTCAAGTCTTAATTGGAAATTTGTCTAAAAGTCAAACTTTCAGCCCCAATTGGCCTGAACTAGGACTTATAAGAGCCAAGTAGGGCCATAGCAAGGAGAAAACATGGTTTTCAAGAGCCGGGAGTAGTATTACATAGTTTCTATGTACAACTACTACTTAATTAATCTTATTTCTTGCCATATTTAGGAAGTTTGACCAAAAGTCAAAATTTAGCCATGATTGACCAGAAATGGGCATTATGAGAGTCCAATAGGGCCAAATTATAAGAAGACGTGGTTTTCAAGCACCGGGAGTAGAATTACATAGTTTTTTGTACACATGCTACTATTTAATTTTAATTCTTGTGTTAATTAGGAAGTTTGACTAATAGTTAAACTTTCAACCCCCTTGGCCTGATTTAGCCTTAAAGGAGTCGACTTGGCCTAAAGTCGACTTGGGCCTAAAGAGGGAGAAAACGTTAGTTTCAAAATCTAAAAGTTGTATTACATATTTTTTTATTTACAAATATTACTAATTAACCTTATTTTTAATCTTAATTGGGAAGTTTTACAGGGAGTCATACTTTTAGCCCTGATTAGCCAGATCTAGGCCTTATAAGACTTAAGTAGGGCCTAAACAGTGAGAAAATGAGTTTTTCAAGAGACAAGAATAGAATTACATAGTTCTATGCACAATTTCAACTAATTAGCATAATTTCAAGTCTTAATAGGGTTTGACCAAAAGTCAAACTTTAAGCCCCGAGTGGCTTGAATTAGGCCTTATAAGAGCCGAATAGGGCCCAAACAGTGAGAAAACGAGCTTTTTAAGAGTTAAGAGTAGAATTACATAGTTTCTTTGAAAAATATACTAATAAACCTTATTTCTTAGGTTAATTGGGAAGTTTGACAAATAGTCAAATTTTCAGCCTCATTTGGCCTGAACTAGGCCTTATAAGAGCCGAATTGGACCCAAATGGTGAGAAAATATGGTTTTAAGAACTCGGCGTAGTATTACAAATATTATATGAACAAATATACTAATAAATCTTATTTCTTACGTTATTTGGGAAGTTTGACGAACAGTCAAACTTTTAGACCAGACTGCCCTGAATTAGGGCTTATAAGAGCCGAATTAGGCCCAAAAAGGGAGAAAACGTGAGTTTCAAGAGTCGGAAGTAGTATTACATAATTTTTATGTATAATTAAAACTAATTAACCTTATTTCAAGTCTTAATTGGAAAGTTTGATCAAAAGTCAAACTTCAGCCTCAATTGGCCTGAATTAGGAGTTATAAAAGCAGAATACATAACGAGGAGAAAACGTGATTTCAAGAACCGAGAGTAGTATTACATTATTTTTATGTACAAATACTAATAATTAACCTTATTTATAGTCATATTTGGGAGTTTGACTGAAAGAAACTTTCAGCCCCGATTGGCCTGAACTGAGCTTTATGAGAGTCGAATAAGGCCAAACGGCGAGAAAATGTGGTTTTCAAGTACCGGGAGTAGAATTACATAGTTTTTATATACAAATACTAGTAATTAACCTTAATCATGTGTTAATTGGGAGGTTTGACTAAAAGTCAAACTTTCAGCCCCGCTTGGCCAGAATAATGCCTTAAAAGTTAAACTTTAAGCCCTGAGTGGCTTGAATTAGGCCTTATAAGATCCGAATTAGGCCCAAACTTTGAGAAATATGCTTTTTAAGAGGCGAGAGTTTTACATTATTTATTTGAACAAATAATATTAATAAACCTTATTTCTTATATTAATTGAGAAGTTAGACACATAGTCAAACTTTAGCCCCATTTGGCCTGAGCTAGACCTTATAAGAGCCGAATTGGGCCCAATCGGTTAGAAATATGCTTTTCAAGAGTCAGGAGTAGAATTACATTGTTTTATATACAATTACAACTAATTAACCAAATTCACGACTTAATTGGGAAGTTTGATCAAAAGTCTAATTTTTAGGCCTGATTAGCTTGAATTAGGTCTTATAAGAGCCGAATTGGGTCCCATCAGTGAGAAAATGTTATTTCAAGTGCCGAGAGTAGTATTACATAGATTCTATGAACAAATAATACTAATAAACAATATTTTTTTAGCTTAGTTCAGAAGTTTGATCAATAGTCTAACTTTCATCCTCGTTTGGCCTGAATTAGGCCTTATAAGAGCCTAATTGGTCCCAAAAAGGCAGAAAACTCGAGTTTCAGGAGCCGGAGTAGTACTATATAGTTTCTATATACAATTACTACTAATTAACCTTATTTGAAGTCTTAATTGGGAAGTTTAACCAAAAGTCTAACTTTCAGCCCAGATTGGGCTAACTAGGCTTTATAAGAGCCGAGTAGTGCCCAAATGGTGAGAAAAACTTTTTGTTTTCAAGAGCCGAGAGTAGTATTACATAGTTTCTATATATAAGTACTGTAATTAACCTTATTTCTAATTATATTTGGGAAGTTTCAACAAAAGTCAAACTTTCAGCCACGATTAGCCGGATGTAAGCCTTAAGAGAGCCGACTAGGGCCTCAAACGCTAAGAAAATGTGATTTTCAAGTGCCGGGAGTAGAATTACATTGTTTTTATATATAAATACTACTAATTTATCTTAATTCTTGTGTTAATTGGAAAGTCAAAATTTCATCCCTGTTTGGCCTGAATTAGGCCTTAAAAGAGCCGAATTGGGCCCAAACAGGGAGAAAACATGAGTTTCAAGAGACGGGAGTAGAATTATATAGTTTTTATGTACAAATATGACTAATTAACCTTAATTCTAGTCTTATTGAGAAGTTTCACAAGATGTCAAACTTTCAGCTCCGATTGGACTAATAAGGCCTACATCAGGCCAATCGGAGCTGAAAACTTGACTTTTGCTGAAACTTCTCAAATATGACTAGAAATAAGTTAATTAGTAGTACTTGTACATAGAAACTATATAATACTGCTCCTGACTCTTGAAACTCATATTTTCTCCATGTTTGGGCCTAATTCAGCTTTTTTAGGGCCTAGCTCTAGCCAAACGGGGCTGAAAAGTTGAAAAGGTCTAACTTCCCAATGAAGACTTTAAAATAAGGTAATTGTACTTGTACATAAAAATTATGTAATTCTACCCCGGCTCTTGAAAAGCTCGTTTTCTCTCTGTTTTGGCCCAATTCGGCTCTTATAAGGCCTAATTCAGGCCAAATGGAGCTGAAAGTTTGACTATTGGTCAAACTTCCAAATTAACCTAAGAAATACTGTTTTTTAGTATTATTTATTCATAGAATCTATATAATATTACGCCCGGCTCTTGAAAAAAACATTTTCTTACTGTTTGGGCCCAATTCGGCTCTTATCCATGGCCTAGTTTAAGCCAATCGGAGATTAAATTTTGACTTTTGGTGAAACTTCCCAAATATGACTTGAAATAAGCTTAATTAGTTGTATTTATGCAAAGGAACTATGAAATTCTACTCTCGGCTCTTGAAAAGCACGTTTTCTCACTATTTGCACCCTATTCGGCTTTATAAGGCCTAGTTTCGGCCAATCGGGGCAGAAAATTTGACTCTGGTCAAACTTCCCAATTAAGACAAGAAATAAGGTTAACTAGTAGTACTTGTATATAAAAACTATGTAATTCTATTCTTAGCACACTTGAAAACCATATTTTCTTACCGTTTGTGCACTATTCGACTCTTATAAGGCCGAGTTCAGGCCAATCGGGACTGAAAGTTTGACTTTTGGTCAAATTTCCTAAATATGCCTAGAAAATAGGTTAATTAGTAGTAATGGTATATAGAAACTATGTAATACTACTCCTAGCTCTTCTCTCCTTGTTATGGCCCGATTCTGCTCTTATAAGTCCTAGTTCAGGCCAATTGGGACTGAAAGCTTGACTTTAGTCAAACTTTCCAATTAAGACTTGAAATGAGGTTAATTAGTTATAAATGTACATATAGAATTATATAATACTACTCAGGCTCGTAAAACTCGCGTTTTCTCCCTTTTTGGGCCTAATTCGGCTATTATAAGGCCTAGTTCAGGGCAGTCGGGGTGAAAGTTTGAGGATTAGTTGAACTTCCCAATTAACATAAGAAATAAGATTTATTAGTATTAAATGTTAATAGAATATATGTAATCCTATGCCCAGCTCTTGAAAATCACGTTTTCTCACCGTTTGAGCCCAATTCGGCTCTTATAAGGCCTAGTTCAGGCCAAACGAGGCTGAAAATTTAACTATTGGTCAAACTTCCCAATTAACCTAAGAAATAAGGTTTATTAGTATTATCTGTTCATAGAAACTAAGTAATTCTACTCTCGGCTCTTGAAAAGCATGTTTCTCACTGTTTGGTCCCAATTCTGCTCTTATAAGGCCTCATTCAAGCCACTCAGTGTTTAAAGTTTGACTTTTGATCAAACTTCCTAATTAAGAAAAGAAATAAAGTTTATTAGTATTATTTGTGTATAGAAACTATGTAATTTTACCTTTGGCTCTTGAAAAGCACATTTTTTCACTGTTTGGGCCCTATTCGGCTCTTATAAGGCCTAATTTAGGCCAATCGGGACTGAAAGTTTGACTTCTAGTTAAATTTCACAATTAAAATTAGAATAATGTTAATTAGTAGTGTTTGTACATAAAAACTATGTAATAATACTCTCGTCTCTTGAAACTCACGTTTTCTCCCTGTTTGGGTCCAATTCGGCTCTTTTAAGCCTAATTCAGGCCAAATAGTGCTGAAAGTTTGACTATTGGTCAAACTTTTCAATTAACACAAGAATTAAGGTTTATTAGTAGTGTTTATATATAAAAACTATGTAATTCTACTCTCGATACTTGAAAACCACGTTTTCTCGCTGTAATTCCTATATCATAAGATCTACATTCGGCCAATCGAAGCAGAAATTTTGACTTTCGCTATTCCCAAATATGACTAGAAATAAGATTAATTAGTAGTACTTGTACGTAGAAATTATGTAATACTACTCTCTACACTTAAAAATAATATTTTCTCACCGTTTGGGCCTATTTGGCTCTTATAAGTCCTAGTTTTGGCCAATTATGACTAAAAGTTAGACTTTTAGTCAAACTTTCCAATTAAAATTTTTAAATAAGGTTAATTAGTAGTAATTACTCATAAAAACTATGTAGTACTACTTCAGACACATGAAACTCATGGTTTCCCCCTGTCTGGGCCCAATGCGACTCTTATGAGACCTAACTCAGGCCAATCAGGGTTGAAAGTTTGTGTATTGGTCAAACTTCCCAGTTAACCTAAGAAATTAGGTTAATTAGTATTATTTATTTATAGAAACTATATAAAATTGCTCTCAGCTCTTGAAAACTTCGTTTTATCACTGTTTGGGCCCAATTCCACTCATATAAGGCCTAGTTTAGGCCAATTCAGGCAGAAAGTTTGACTTTTGGACAACTAAAACTTTAAATAAGGTTAGTTAGTTGTAATTGTACAGAGAAACTATGAAATTCTACTCTGGCTCTGGAAAAGAAGATTTTTTCCCTATTTGGGCCTAATTCGCCCATATAAGGCCTAGTTCAAGTCAATCAGGGGTGAAAGCTTGAATTTTGGTCAAATTTTCCAAATATGACTAAACATAAAGTTAATTAGTAGTACTTGTACAGAGAAACTATGTAATACTATTATTGACTCTAGAACTAGAAACCCATGTTTTCTCCTTGTTATGACCCTATTCGACTCTTATAAGTCCTAGTCTAGGCCAATTGGGGCTGAAAGTTTGACTTTTGGTCAAACTTCCTAATTAAGACTTAAAATAATGTTAAGTAGTTGTAATTATCATAGACACCATGTAATACAATTTTCGACTCTTGAAACTCACGTTTTTCCCTTTTTGGGCCCAATTCGGCTCTATAAGGCTTAGTTCAGGGCAATCGGGGCTGAAAGTTTGACTATTGGTCAAACTTCCCAATTAACCTAAAAAATAAGGTTTATTAGTATTATTTATTCATTGAATCTATGTAATACTACATCTGACTCTTGAAAACCACGTTTTCTCACTGTTTGGGCCCAGTGCTTCTGTTATAAAGCCTAGTTCAAGCAATCAGGGCTGAAATTTGACTTTTGGTTAAACTTACCGATTAAGATTTAAAATAAGGTAAATTTGTTGTAATTATTTATAGAAACTATGTGATTCTACTCCTGGCTCATGAAAACCCCGTTTTCTCCCTGTTTTGAGCCTATTCGGCTCTTATAAGTTATATAGTTCAGGCCAATAGAGGCTGAATGTTTGATTTTTTGTCAAACTTCCAATTAAGACCTGAAATAAGGTTAATTAGTTGAATTGTACACAGAAACTATGTAATTCTACTCCCGGTTACTGAAAAATCTGTTTTCTCCTCGTTTTGACCCTATTCGGCTCTATAAGTTCTAGTTGAGGCCAATCGGGGCTGAAACTTTGACTTTTATTCAAACTTCCCAATTAAGACTTGAATAAAGTTAATTAGCTGTAATTATACATAGAAACTATATAATCTTCTACTGGCCCTTGAAAAGCCAATTTTCGCCTATTTGGGCCCAATCGGCTCTTTTGAGGGCTAGTTCAGGCCAATCGGGTCGGAAAGTTTGACTCTAGTCTAAATTTCTATTAAGAATAGAAATAAGATTAATTAGTAGTATTTGCACATAAAAACTATGCAATACAATTCCCGACTCTTGAAACTTATATTTTCTCCCTGTTTGGGCCTAATTCATCGCTTTTAAGGCTAGTTCGGGCCAAAAGGGGCCGAAAGTTTGACTTTTTATCAAAATTTTTAATTAAGACTCTAAATAAGGTTAGTTAGTTGTAATTATACATAGAAATTATGTAATACTACTCCCGGCTCTTGAAACTCACGTTTTCTCCTTTTTTGGGAACAATTCGGCTCTTATAAGACCTAGTTCAGGGCAGTCGAGACTGAAAGTTGACTATTGGTAAAACCTCCCAATTAACCTAAGAAATAAGATTTATCAGTATTATTTGTTCATAGAATCTATGTAATACTACGCCCGACTCTAGAAAACCATGTTTTTCACCATTTTGGGACCAATTCTGCTCTTATAAAGCTTATTTCAAGCCAATCGAGACTTAAAGTTTAACTATTGGTCAAACTTCCAAATTAAGACTTGAAATAAGGTAAATTTATTGTAACTGTACATAGAAACTATGTAATTCTACTCCCGGCTTTTGAAAAACCTGTTTTCTCCTTGTTTTGACCCTATTCGGCTCTTTAAGTCCTAATTTAGGCCAATCGAGGCTTAAGGTTTGACTTTTCGTCAAACTTCCCAATTAAGACTTGAAATAAGGTTAATTAGTTTTAATTATACATAGAAACTATGTAATTCGACTCCCTGCTTTTAAAAAACTTGTTTTCTCTCCATTTTTACCCTATTCGGCTCTTTATAAGTCCTAGTTGAGGCCAATAAGACACTTGTAAACCACGTTTTCTCACCGTTTGGGCCCAATTCGGCTCTTATTAGGCCTAGTTCAAGCAAATAGGGCTGAAAGTTTGATTTTGATCAAACTTCCCAATTATGACTTTAAATGAGGGTAATTAGTCGTAATTGTATATAGAAACTATGTAATTCTACTCCCGTCTCTTTAAAAGCACTTTTTCTCACTGTTTGGGCCCAATTCGGCTCTTATATGGCCTAGTTTCAAGTCAAATGGGGCTGAAAGTTTGAGTGTTGGTCAAACTTCATAATTAACTTAAGAAATAAGGTTTATTAATATTATTTGTTCATCAAAACTATGTAATTCTACTCGTGGCACTTGAAAAGCGCGTTTCCTCACTGTTTGGGCCTAATACGGCTCTTATAAAGCCTAATTAAAGCCACTCGGGGCTTATAGTTGGACTTTTGTTCAAACTTTCCAATTAAAACTTGACATAAGGTTAATTAGTTGTAATTGTGTATAGAAACTATGTAATTCTACTCTCTCTATTGAAAAGCATGTTTTCTCACTATTTGGGCCATATCGGCTCTTATAAAGCCTAGTTCAGGGCAATCGGAGCTGAAAGTTTGAAATCTGGTCAAACGTCTCAATTAAAAATAGAAATAATGTAAATTATCAGTATTGTATATAAAAATTATGTAATACTACTCCCGGGTCTTGAAACTCACGTTATCTGTTTGGGCCCAATTTAGCTCTTTTGAGGCCTATTTTAGGCCAAACTGGGCTGAAAGTTTGACTATTAGCCAAACTTTTCAAGTAACACAAGAATTAAAACTATGTAATTCTACTGTCCACACTGAAAACCATATTTTCTCACCATTTGGGCCTAATTTGGCGCCTAGTTTAAGCCAAACTGTGCTGAAATTTTACTTTTAATCAAACTATCCAACAAAAACTTTAAATATGGTTAACTAGTTATAATTATACATAAAAACTATGTAATTCTACTCCCGGCTCTTGAAAAGCATGTTGTCTTTCAATTTAGGCCTAATCGACTCTTATAAGTTCTAGTCAGGCCAATTGGGGCTGAAAGTTTGACTTTTGATCTAACTTTCAAATTAAAACTTGAAATAAGGTTAGTAGCTGTAATGTACATAGAAACTATGTAATACTACTCCCAGCTCTTGAAACTCAATTTTTCTCCCTTTTTGGGCTCATTTGGCTCTTATAAGAGCTAATACAGGCCAAACAAGGCTGAAAGTTTGAGTATTGGTCAAACTTCCCAATTAACACAAGAATTAATGTTAATTAGTAGCATTTATACATAAAAACTATGTAATTCTATTCCCAGCACTTGAAAACCACGATTTCTCATAATTTGGATCTTATTCGGCTCTCATAAGGCGTATATCAGGCCAATCGGGGCTGAAAGTTTAACTTTTGCTTAAACTTCCCAAATATGACTAGAAATAAGGCTAATTAGGAGTACTTGTACATAGAAACTATGTAATACTACTCCCGACTCTTAAAACTCATATTTTGTCACTAGGCTTTAAAAGTGCCGAATTGGGTCCAAACGGTGAGAAAATGTGATTTTCAAGAGCCGAGAATACTATTACTTAGATTCTATGAATAAATAATACTAATAAACCTTATTTTTTAGGTAATTGGTAAGTTTGACCAATAGTCAAACTATCAGTCTCGTTTGGTCTGAATTGGGCCTTAAAAAAGCCGCATTAGGCCCAAATATGGAGAAAACGTGAGTTTTAAGAGCCAAGAGTAGTGTTACATAGTTTCTATATACAAATACTACTAATTAATCTTATTTCTTGTCTCCATCGAGAAGTCAAACTTTCAGCCACGTTTGGCCTGAACTATGCCTTATGAGAGCCGAATTAGGCCCAAACAGGATGAAAACGTGCTTTTCAAGAGCTGGGAGTAGAATTACATAGTTTTATGTACAATTATATATAATTAACCATATTTAAGGGCTTAATTGGGAAGTTTGACCAAAAGTCAAACATTCAGCCCCGTTTAGCATGAACTCTGCCTTAAAAAGAGCCGAATTGGGCCCAAACAGAGAGAAAACATGCTTTTCAGGAGCCAAGAGTAGAATTGCATAGTTTCTATGTAAAATTACAACTAATTAACCTTATTTCAAGTCTTAATTGGGAAGTTTGACTAAAAGTCAAACTTCCAGCACTAGTTGGCCTGGACTATGACTTATAAGAATAGAATCGTGTCATAGCAAGGAGAAAACGTGGTTTTCAAGAGCCGAGAGTAATAATGCATAGTTTCTATATACAAGTATTACTAATTAACCTTATTTCTAGCCATATTTGGGAAGTTTGACTATAGGTCAAACTTTCAGCACCGATTGACCAAAACTAGCCTTGCCTTATTAGAGTCGAATTGGGCCCAAACAGAAAGAAAACCTGCTTTTCAAGAGCCTGAGGTAGAATTACATAGTTTCTATATACAATTACAACTAATTAACCTTGTTTTAGTTTTAGTTGGAAAGTTTGACCAAAGTAAAACTTTCAGCCCCGAGTAGCATAAATTAGGCCTTATAAGAGCCGAATTAGGCCAACACGGCGAGAAAGTGCCTGGAGTAGAATTACATAGTTTTTTGCACATGTACTACTAATTTACTTTAATTCTTGTGTTAATTGGAAAGTTTGACTAATCGTCAAACTTGCAGCCATGTTGGCCTGATTAGGCCTTAAAAGGGGCGAATTGGGCCCAAACAGGGAGAAAACTTGAGTTTCAAGAGGCAGGAGTAGTCTTACATAGTCTTTATGTACAAATACTACTAATTAACCTAAGCTAGTCTTAATGGGAAGTTTGACCATATGTCAAACTTTCTGCTCTGATTGGCATGAGCTAGGCCTTATAAGAATTGCATAGTTTGTATACACAGTTACAACTCATTAACATTATTTCAAGTCTTAATTGTAAAGTTTGACCAAAGGTCAAACTTTAAGGCCCGAGTTGCTTGAACTAGGCCTATAAGGGCCGAATTGGGCCCAAACAATGAGAAAAACGTGCTTTTCAACAGCCGTGAGTAGAATTACATAGTTTCTATGAAAAAATAATACTAATAAACCTTATTTATAAGGTTAATTGGGATGTTTGCTATAGTCAAATTTTCAGCACCCTTTGGCCTGAATTAGGCCATATAAGAGCCGAATTGGGCCAAAACCCTGAGAAAACGTGCTTTTTAAGAGCGGGAGAATAATTACATAGTTAAGTCTTTATTGAAAAGTTTAAACAAAAGTCAAACTTTCAGCTCGATTGGCTTGAACTAGGCCTAATAAGAGCCGAATTGGGCCCAACGGTGGGAAAACGTGGTTTTCAAGAGCCGAGAGTATTATTACATATCTTTTATGAAAAAATAATACGAATAAATCTTATTCCTTAGGTTAATTGGGAAGTTTGACCAATAGACAAACTTTTAGTCTCATATGGCCTGAATTAGGCCTTTAAGCAACCAAATTGGGCTCAAACAGGGAGAAAATATTAGTTTCAAGAGCCGGAATTAATATTATGTAGTTTTTATATACAAAAACTACTAATTTATCTTATTTCTAGTCTTCATTGGGAAGTCAAACTGTCTGCCCTGATTGGCCTCAACTAGGACTTATAAGAGCCAAAGATGGTCGAAACAGGGAGAAAACAAGTTTTCCAGAGCTGGAAGTAAAATTACATAATTTCTATGTACAATTAAAACTAATTAACCTTATTTAAGTCTTAATAGGGAAATATGATGAAAGTCAAAACTTTCAGCCTCGATGGCCTAAACTTGAACTTATAAGAGCCGAATTGGGTCAAAACGGGGAGGAAACAAGTTTTTCAAAATCCAAGAGTGAATTACAAAGTTTATATGTACAATTACAACCAATTTACCTTATTTCTTAATTGGAAAGTTTGACCAAATGGTCAAACTTTCAGTATCGATTGTTATTTTCAAGAGCTGAGAGTAGTATTACATAGTTTCTAGTTATATTTGGAAAGTTTAAGCAAAAATTAAACTTTCCGCCCTGATTGGCCTGATCTAAACCTTATAAGAGCGGAATATAGCCAAAACAATGAGAAAAAGTGGTTTTTAAGTACCGGGAGTAGAATTAAAAGTCCTTCTGTACAAATACCACTAATTAACCTTAATTCTTGTGTTAACTAGAAAGTTTAACAATAGTCAGAAATTCAGCCCCGTTTGGCCTGATTTAGGTCTTAAAAGAGCCGAATTAGACCCAAAAAGGGAGGAACGAGAGTTTCAAGTGCCGGAGTAGTATTACATAGTTTTTATGTATAAATACTACTAATTAACATTCTTGCTATTCTTAATTGAGAAATTTGACTAGAAGTCAAAATTTCAGCCCCGATTGGCCTGAACTAGGCCTTTTAAGAGTCGAATTGGACCAGAAGAGGGAGAAAACGTGCTTTTCAAGAGCCCAGAGTAGAATTACCTAGTTTGTATGTACAATTACAACTATTAACCTTATTTAAAGTCTTCATTGAATAGTTTGACCAAATGTCAAAATTTCAACCCGTTTTCTGAACTAGGCCTTAAAAAGCCAAATTGGGCCCAAACAAAGAGGAAATATGAGTTTCAAGAGTCATGAGTTGTATTACATAGTTTTATATACAAATATTATTAATTAATCTTATTTCTATTCTTAATTAAAAAGTTTGACCAGAAGTCAAACTTTCAGCCCAGATAATCGGCCTGAACAGGCCTTATAAGGGCCTAATTGGCGAAATAATGAGAAAAACAAGCCTTTCAAGAGCTGGTAACATGATTACATAGTTTTAATGTACAAATACAATTAATTATTCAAGTCTTAATTGAGAAGTTTGATCAAAAGTACAAACTTTTACCGATTGACCTCAATTATAAGAGCCTAATAAGGTCAAAAACAGGGAGAGTTTACGGGTTTTTCAAAAGCCGGAACTAGAATTATATAGTTTTTATGTACAATTACAACTAATTAACCTTATTTCAGGTCTTAATTGGGAAGTTTATGAAAATTTAAAGCTTCAGCCTTGGTTGGCCTGAACTAGGACTTATAAGAGTCGACGGGTCAAAACAGGGAGAAAACAGTGTTTCAAGAGTCAGGAGTAGAATTACATAATTTCTATGTACAATCACAACAAATTACCTTATTTCAGGTCTTAATTGGAAAGTTTGATCAAAAGTCAAACTTTCAACCCCAATTGGTTGAACTAGGCTTTATAAGAGCCTAATTGGGCCCAACCGGAAAAAAAACATGATTTTCAGAGTCGGGCATAGTATTACATAGATTCCATGAACAAATAATACTAATAAATCTTTTTTCCTTACGTTAATTGTGAATTTTAACCAATAGTCAAATTTTCAGCCCCGACTACCCTAAACTAGGTCTTATAAGAGCAAAATTTTGACCAAAAAGGGGAGAAAACGTGAGTTTCAAGAGCCGGGTATTACATAGTTTATGTGAACAATTATAACTAGTTAACCTTATTTCAAGTCTTAATTAGGATATTTGACCAAAAGTCAATTTGCAGCCTCGATTGGCCTCTGCCCTGAACAAGTCCTTATAAGAGTCGAATTGGGCCCAAATAAGAAGAAAACGTGGTTTCCAAGAGTCGGGAGTTATATTGCATAGTTTTTATGTACAATTAACATTATTTCTTGTGTTAATTAGGAAGGCTGACCAATAGTCAAAGTTTCAGCCCTCGATAGCCCTGAACTGGGCCTTATAAGAGCCGAAATTGGGCCGAAACGAAGAGATAACATAGTTTTCAAGATCCTAGAGAAGTATTACATAATTTTTTATGTATAAATACAATTAATTAACCTAATTTCTTGTATTAATTGGAAAGTTTGACTAATAATCAAATTGTCAGCGTCATTGGCATGAACTTGGCCTTATAAAAGCCGAGTAGGACACAAAAAGGGCGAAAACATGAGTTTCAAGAGACGAGAGTAGTATTACATAGTTTTATATACAATTACTACTAATTAGCCTTATTTCTAGTATTAATTGAGAGTTTGACCAGAAGTCAAACTTTCATGCCCGATTGGCCTGAGCGAGGCCTTATGAGAGCTAAATTGGGTCTAAATGGTAGAAAACGTGATTTTTAAGGGCCGGGAGTAGTATCACAAAGTTTCTTTGTACAAATACTACTAATTAATCTTATCTCTTTTGTTAATTAGGAAGTCTGACCAATAATCAACTTTCAGCCCCAATTGGCCTGAATATGGACTTATAAAAATCGAATAGGGCCAAAACGAAGAGAAAACAAGGTTTTTATGAGCTGCGAACAGTATTACATAGTTTCTATGTAGAATTACTATTATTTAACCTTATTTCTAATCTTAATTGGGAAGTTTAACTAGAACCCAAACTTCAGCCCTGATTGGCCTAAACTGGGCCTTATGAGAAACAAATAGGACCCAAACGGTGAGAAAATGTGATTTTCAAGAGCCGGAGTAGTGTTACATAGTTTCTATGTATAAATACTACTATTTAACTATACTTCTTGTGTTAATTGAAGTTATGACCAATAGTCACACTTTCAACCCCGATTGGCCTGCTAGGCCTAATATGCCGAATAGGGAAAAAAAACAAGGAGAAAACATGATTTTAATAGCAAAGAGTAGTATTACATAGTTTCTATATACAATTATTACTCATTAACTTTACTTCGAGTCTTAATTGTGAAGTTTGACCAAAAGTCAAACTTACAGCCCCGATTAGTGTGAATTATGCTTTATAAGAGCAAAATATAGCCCAAACAGAGAGAAAATGTGATTTTCAAGAGCCACGAGTAAAATTACATAGTTTCTATATACAATTACAACAAATTAACCTTATTTCATATCTTAATTAGGAAGTTTGACCAAAAGTCAAATTTTTAGTCCTGATTAGCCTGAATTAGAACTTACAACAGCCGAATAGGGCCATAAAGGGGTGAAAACATAGTTTTTCATAGTTGGGAGTCATATTGCATAGTTTCTATAGACAAATACTATTTATTAACCTTATTTCTAGACTTAATTGGAAACTTTGACCAAATACCACTATTCAACCTTATTTCTTGTGTTAATTGTGAAGTTTGACTAATAGTCATAGCTTCAGTCATGAATGGTCCGAACTAGGCCTTATGTAGAACATGATTTTCAAAAGCCGAGAGTAGTATTACATAGTTTTTATGTACCACTATTACTAATTAACCTGATTTCTTGTGATATTTGGGAAGTTCGACAATAGACAAATTTGGGAAGTTCGACAGTAGAGCCGAATAGGCCCAAACGATGGGAAAACGTGATTTTCTAAAGCCAAGAGTAGTATTATATAGTTTTATGTACAAATATTATCAATTAACCTAATTTATTATGTTATTAGGAAAGTTCGATAATAGACAAACTTTCAGCCTAATTTACCCTGAAGTAGGCCTTATAAGAGTCGAATTGGGCTCAAACAGGGTGAAAAATTGAGTTTCAAGAGCCGTTAGTAGTATGTCATAGTTTCCATGTACAATTCTACTAATTAACTGTATTTCTAGATTTAATTGGGTAGTTTAACTAAAAGTCAAACTTTCACCCCCGACTGGCATAAACTAGTCTTATAAGAGCCAAATAGGGTCAAAATGGGGTGAAAACGGATTTTCAAGATCCGGGAGTAGAATTACATGGTTTTGAGATACAAATACTACTAATTAATATTATTTTTTAGTCTTTATTAGAAAGTTTGACTAAAATCAAACTTTCAGCCTCCGTTGGGCTGAACTAGGCCTTATAAGAACTGAATTGGGTCCATACAGGGAGAAAACGTGAGTTTTAAGTATCGGGAGCAGTATTACATAGTTCCTATGCACAATTACTATAATTAATATTATTTATAGTCTTAATTAAGAAGTTTGACCAAAAGTCAAACTTTCAGCCCCGGTTGGCCTGAACCACGACTTATAAGAGCTGAATAGGGTCAAAATAGGGTGAAAATGGGATTTTCAAGAGCCTGAAGTAAAATTATATAGTTTCTATATACAATTACAACTAATTAACATTATTTCTAATCTTAGTTGGTAAGTTTATCAAAAGTCAAACTTTCCACTTGATTGGCTTGAATCATGCCTTATGACAGCCGAATTAAGCCCAAACGGTGAGAAAACATGGTTTTCAAGAGCCAACAGTAGTATTACATAGTTTCTATGAACAAATAATACTAGTTAACCATATTTTTGTGTTAATTGGAAAGTTTGACCATAAATCAAACTTTCAGTTTCGATTGCCTGAACTAGGCTTTATAAGAGCCGAATAGGGCCCAAACGGTGGGAAAATATGGTTTTCAAGAGCCGAGAGTAGTAGTACATAGTTTTTATGTATAAATATTACTGATTAACCTAATTTCTTGTGTTAATTGGGAGAGTTTAGCAATAGTCAAACTTTCAGCCACGGTCGTCCTGAACTAGGTCTTATAAGATCTGAATTAGGCTCAAACAGGCTGAAAACGTGAGTTTCAAGAGCTGGGAGTAGTATTACATAGTTTTATGTACAATTGTACTAATTAATCTTATTTGCAGACTAGGTGGGAAGTTTGATAAAAGTAAAACTTTCAGCCCCGATTGGCTTGAATTAGGCATTATAAGAGCCGAATTGGGCCGAGACGGTGAGAAAACAAGGTTTTTAGAGTTGGGAATAATATTACATAGTTTTTATAAGCAAATAGTACTAATAAACTTAGTTAATTGCGAAGTTTGACGAATAGTTAAACTTTCAACCCCGATTGTACTGAAGTAGGCCTTATAAAAGTCAAATTGGGCCCACAGGGAGAAAACGTGAGTTTCAAGAGCCGAGAGTAGTATTATATAGTTTCTATATACAATTATAAATAATTAATCTTATTTTAAGACTTAATTGGGAAGTTTAACGAAAAGTTAAACTTTCAGCCCAATCGGTCTGAGTAGGACTTATAAGAGCCGAACATGTCCACAACGAGGAGAAAATGTGATTTTTCAAGAGCCTTCAAGAGCTGAGAGTAGTATTACATAGTTTTTATGTACAAGTACTACTAATTAATCTTATTTCTAGTGATATTGAGAAGTCTGACCAAAAGTCAAACTTTCAACCCCAACTGGCCTGCATTATGCCTTAAAAGAGCCGAATTGGGCCCAAACAGAGAAAACGTGCCGATTTAAGAGCTGGGATTAGAATTACGAAGTTTTGATGTACAATTATACAACTAATTAACCTTATTTAAAGTCATAATTGAGAAGTTTGACCATAAGTCAAACTTTCAGCCCTGATTGGCCTAAATTAGGGCTCATAAGTGTCGAATTGGCTCAAACTGGGGGGAAAATAGGTTTTCAAGAGCCTGGAGTAGAACTACATAGTTTTTATGTATAATTACAACTAATTAACCTTATAAAAATTTTAGTTGGGAAGTTTGACCAAATTTTGGTCTTAAAAGAGCCGAATTAGACCCAAACAGGAGGGAAAACGAGAGTTTCAAGTGTCGGGAGTGTATTACATAGTTTTTATGTAAAAATACTACTAATTAACATTATTTATATTCTTAATTGAGAAATTTGACTAGAAGTCAAACTTTCAGCCCCGATTGGCCTAAACTAGGCCTTTTAAGAGTCGAATTGGACCAGAAGAGGAGAGAAAACGTGCTTTTCAAGAGCCCGGAGTAGAATTACATAATTTATATGTACAATTACAACTATTACCTTATTTAAAGTCTTCATTGAATAGTTTGACCAAATGTCAAAATTTCAACCCCATTTTTCTGAACTAGGCCCTAAAAAAGCTGAATTGGGCCCAAACAGAGAGGACATATGAGTTTCAAGAGTCATGAATTGTATTACATAGTTTTATTACAAATACTATTAATTAATCTTATTTCTATTCTTAATTAAGAAGTTTGACCAGAAGTCAAACTTTCAGCCCATATGGCCTGAACAGGCCTCATAAGGGCCTAAATGGGCCCAAACAGTGAGAAAAACATGCTTTCAAGAGCTGGTAATAGGATTACGTAGTTTCAATGTACAAATTACAATTAATTAACATTATTCAAGTCTTAATTGAGAAGTTTGATCAAAAGTCAAATTTTAGACCCGATTGACCTCAATTATAAGAGCCTAATAAAGTCAAACGAGGGGAGAGTTTACGGGTGTTTCAAAAGCCGGGACAAGAATTACAGAGTTTCTATATACAATTACAACTAATTAACCTTATTTCAAGTCTTAATTGGGAAGTTGATGAAAAGTTAAAGCTTCAGCCTTGATTGGACCTGAATTAGGATTTATGAGAGTCGAACCGGGTCAAAACGGGGAGAAAACAGGGTTTTCAGGAGCCGGGAGTAGAATTACATAATTTCTATGTACAATCACAACAAATTTACCTATTTCAGGTTCTAATTAGAAAGTTTGACCAGAAGTCAAACTTTCAGCCCCGATTAGCCGGAACTAGGCCTCATAAGAGCTAAATTGGGCTAAATAGGGAGAAAACCTGAGTCTCAAGAGCCAGGAGTAGTATTACATTGTTTTATATACAATTACAACTAATTAACCAAATTCAAGACTTAATTGGGAAGTTTGACCAAAAGTCTAATTTTTTCCCTGATTAGCTTGATTAGGTCTTATAAAGCCGAATTGGGTCCCATCAGTGAGAAAATGTTATTTTCAAGTGCCAAGAGTAGTATTACATAGATTCTATGAACAAATAATACTAATAAACTATATTTTTTAGCTTAGTTGGGAAGTTTGATCAATACTCAAACCTTCATCCTCGTTTGGTCTGAATTGGGCCTTATAAGAGGCTAATTGGTCCCAAAAAGGCAGAAAACGTGAGTTTCAGGAGCCGGGAGTAGTTATATAGTTTCTATATACAATTACTATTAAATAACCTTATTTAAAGTCTTAATGGGGAAGTTTAACTAAAAGTCTAACTTTCAGCCCCGATTGGGCTAAATTAGGCTTTATAAGAGCCGAGTAGTAGGCCCAAACGGCGAGAAATTTTTTTGTTTTCAAGAGCCGATAGTAGTATTACATAGTTTCTATATATAAGTACTGCCAATTAACCTTATTTCTAGTTATATTTGGGAAGTTTCAGCAAAAATCAAACTTTCAGCCACGATTAGCTTGATGTAGGCCTTAAGAGAGCCGACTAGGGCCTCAAACGATGAGAAAAACATGGTTTTCAAGTGCCGCGAGTAGAATTACATTGTTTTTATGTATAAATACTACTAATTAACTTAATTCTTATGTTAAGTCAAAATTTTATACCTATTTGGCCTGAATTAGGCCTTAAAAGAGCCGAATTGGGCCCAAATAGGGAGAAAACATGAGTTCCAAGAACCTAGAGTAGTGTTACATAGTTTTTTATGTACAAATATGACTAATTAACTTTAATTCTAGTCTTATTAAGAAGTTTCATCAGATGTCAAACTTTCAGCTCCGATTGGCCTGAACTAGGCCATATAAGAGCCGAATAGGCCCCAAACAGTAAGAAAATGTGCTTTTCAGGAGTAGAGAGTCGAATTACATAGTTTTTATGTATAATCACTACTAATTAACCTTATTTATAGTCTTAATGGGAAGTTTGAAAAAAAAAATCTAACTTTCAGTCCTGATTGGCTTAAATTAGGCCTTATAAGAGCTAAATAAGGCCCAAACAGTTAGAAAATTTTATTTTCAAGAGCTGAGAGTAGTATTACATAGTTTCTAGTTATATTTGGGAAGTTTAAGTAAAAATCAAACTTTCAGCCCTAATGGCCTGATCTAGACCTTAGAAGCGCGGAATATAGCCCAAATGGTGAGAAAAGTTTTTTTCAAGTACCGGGATAAAATTACAAGTCTTTCTGCACAAATACCATTAGTTAACCTTATTCTTGTGTTAATTGGAAAGTTTAAAAATAGTCAAAAGTTCATCCCTTTTTGGCCTAATTTAGGCTTTAAAAGAGCCGAATTAGACCCAAAACAGGGAGAAAACGAGAGTTTCAAGTGCCGGGAGTAGTATTACATAGTTTTTAAGTACAAATACAACTAATTAACATTATTTCTTTTCTTAATTGAGAAATTTGATTAGAAGTCAAACTTTCAGCCCCGATTGGCCTGAACTAGGCCTTTAAGAGTCGAATTGGACCAGAAGAGGGAGAAAACGTGCTTTTCAAGAGCCCGGTATAGAATTACATAGTTTGTATGTATAATTACAACTATTAACCTTATTTAAAGTCTACATTGAATAGTTTGACCAAATGTCAAAATTCATCCCCGTTTTCTGAACTAGGCCCTAAAAAAGCCGAATTGGGCCCAAATAGAGAGGAAATATGAGTTTCAAGAGTCATAAATTGTATTACATAGTTTTATATACAAATACTATTAATTAATCTTATTTCTATTCTTAATTAAGAAGTTTGACCAGAAGTCAAACTTTCAGCCCAAATTGGCCTAAAACAGGCCTCATAAGGGCCTAAATGGGCCCAAACAGTGAGAAAAACATGCCTTTCAAGAGCTGGTAATAGGATTACATAGTTTCAATGTACAAATACAATTAATTAACATTATTCAAGTCTTAATTGAGAAGTTTGATCAAAAGTCAAACTTTTAGACCCGATTGACCTCAATTATAAGAGCCTAATAAAGTCAAAACGGGGGAGAGTTTACGGGTGTTTCAAAAGCCGGGAGTAGAATTATAGAGTTTCTATATACAATTACAACTAATTCACCTTATTTCAAGTCTTAATTGGGAAGTTAATGAAAAGTTAAAGCTTCAGCCTTGATTGGCCTGAATTAGGATTTATGAGAGTCGAACGGGTCAAAACGGGGAGGAAAACAGGGTTTTCAGGAGCCGGGAGTAGAATTACATAATTTCTATGTACAATCACAACAAATTTACCTTATTTCAGGTCCTAATTAGAAAGTTTGACCAAAAGTCAAACTTTCAACCCTAATTGGTTGAACTAGGCTTTATAAGAGCCTAATTGGGCCCAACCGGAAAGAAAACATGATTTTCAAGAGTCGGGCATAGTATTACATAGATTCCATGAACAAATAATACTAAAAATCTTATTTCTTAGGTTAATTATGAAGTTTAAACCAATAGTTATATTTTCAGCCCCGATTACCCTAAACTAGGTCTTATAAGAGCCAAATTTTGCCCAAAAAGGGAGAAAACGTAAGTTTCAAGAGCCGAGAGTAATATTACATAGTTTATGTGTACAATTATAACTAATTAATCTTATTTCAAGTCTTAATTAGGATATCTGACCAAAAGTCAAATTTGCAGCCTCGATTGGCCTCTGCTCTGAACAAGTTCTTATAAGAGTCGAATTCACGATCCTAGAGTAGTATTACATAGTTTTAATATACAAATACAACTAATTAACCTTATTTCTTGTGTTCATTGGGAAGTTTGACCAATAATCAAATTGTCAGCCTCATTGGCATGAACTACGCCTCATAAGAGCCGAGTTGGACAAAAAAAGGACGAAAACATGAGTTTCAAAAGACGAGAGTAATATTACATAGTTTCTATATACAATTACTACTAATTAGCTTAGAGTAGTATTAATTGAGAAGTTTGACTAGAAGTCAAACTTTCAAGCCCGATTGGCCTGAGCGAGGCCTTATGAGAGCCGAATAGGGTCCAAATGGTTAGAAAACGTGTTTTTCAAGGGCCCGGGAGTTGTATTACATAGTTTCTGTATACAAATACTACTAATTAATCTTATTTCCTTTGTTAATTGGGAGTCTGACCAATATCAACTTTCAGGCCCGATGGCCTGAATAAGGACTTATAAAATCTGAATAGGGCCAAAACGAAGAGAAAACAAGGGTTTTTTAAGAGCCGCGAGTAGTATTACATAGTTTTCTATTTACAATTACTACAATTTAACCTTATTTCTAGTCTTAATGGGAAGTTAACTAAAACTCAAACTTTCAGGCCTGATTGGCCTAAACTGGGCCTTATGAGAGAGACAAATAGGCCCAAACGATGAGAAAACGTAGTTTTTAGAGAGCGGGAGTAGTGTTATATAGTTTCTATGTATAAATACTACTATTTACCCTTAGTTCTGGTGTTAATTGATGTTATGACCAATAGTCATACTTTCAGCCCCGATTGGCCTTCTAGGCCTTATATGAGCCGAATAAGGCAAAAACAAGGATAAAATATGGTTTCAATAGCAAAGAGTAATATTACATAGTTTCTATATACAATATTACTCATTAACTTTACTTCGAGTCTTAATTGTGAAGTTTGACCAAAAGTCAAACTTTCAGCCCGATTAGTGTGAATTATGCTTTATAAGAGCGAAATAAAGCCCAACAGAGAGAAAATGTGATTTTCAAGGGCACGAGTAAAATTACATAGTTTCTATGTACAAGTACAACAAATTAACCTTATTTCAAATCTTAATTAAGAAGTTTGACCAAACGTCAAATTTTAGCCCCGATTAGCCTGAATTAGGACTTACAATAGCCGAATAGGGCCATAAAGGGGTGAAAACATAGTTTTTCATAGCTGGGAGTCGTATTGCGTAGTTTCTATAGACAAATACATTTATTCACCTTATTTCTAGTCTTAATGGAAAGTTTGACCAAAAGTCAAATTTTCAGCCCGATTGGCGGAACTAGGCCTCATAAGAGCTAAATTGGGCTAAATAGGGAGAAAAACCTGAGTCTCAAGAGCCAGGAGTAGTATTACATAGTTTGTATAAACAATATACTAATTAACCTTATTTATTTGTTAATTAGGAAGTTTGACCAATAGTCAAACTATCAGCCCCTATTAGCTATGTTAGCCTCACAGAGCCGAATTGGGGCCCCAACAGGGAGAAAACATGAGTTTCGAGAGACGGGAATAGTATTACATAGTTTCTATGTAAAATTACTCCTAATTAACCTTATTTCTAGTCTTACTGAGAAATTTGACTAAAACCCAAACTTTCAGGCCCGATGGCCGCCAGGCCTTATGAGAGCCCAATAGGGCCTAAACGGTTAGAAAATATGGTTTTCATGAGTCGGGAGTAGTATTACATAGTTTCTATGTACAAATACTACTAACTAACCTTATTTCTTGTACTAAGTGGGAAGTTGACTAAAAATCAGAGTTTCAGCCCCGATGAGCCTAAACAAGGACTTATGAGAGCCGAATAGGACAAAACGAGGAGAAAACATGGTTTCCAAGAGCAGGGAGCAGTGTACATAGTGTCCATGTACAATTACTACAAATTAACCTTATTTTAAGTTTTAATTGGGAAGTTTAATAAAAAGTAAAACTTTCAAACGCGATTGGCCTCAGCTAGGACTTATAAAAGCCGAATTAGGGTCAAAAGAAGGAGAAAACATGTTTTTCAAGAGCCAGAGTAGAATTACATGGTTTCATGTACAATTAAACTAATTAACCATATTTTAAGTTTTAATTAGGAATTTTGACCAATAGTCAAAATTTCAGCCCTGATTAGCTTGAACTTGGTTTTATATAAGAGCCGAATTTGCAAAACGGGGAGGAAAACATGGTTTTCAAGAACTGGCATAGTTTTACATAGATTCTATGAACAAATAATACTAATTAACTATTTTCTTTGATTAATCAAGAAGTTTGATCAAAATTCAAACTTTCAGCCCCGATTCGTCTTAATTAGGCCTTATAGAGCCAAATAGGGCCCAAACGTATGACAATGAGGTTTTCAAGAGCCGGGAGTAGTATTACATAGTTTTGTGTATGATATTACTAATTAACTTTATTTCTTCTGTTAATTGGGAAGTTGAATAATAGTCAAACTATCAGCCGCAATTGCCTTGAACTAGGCCTTATAAGAGCCAAATTAGGCCAAAATAAGGAGAAAACTTGAGCTTCAAGAGCCGAAAGTAGTATTACATAGTTTTTATGTACAATTATACTAATTAACCTAATTTATAATCTTAATTCTGAAGTTTACTAAGAGTCAAACTTTCAGCCCCAGCTGGCCTGAACTAGGTCTTATAAGGCGAATTGGGACCAAAGGGCGAGAAAACGTGATTTTCAAGAGCCAGTAGTAGAATAATATAGTTTCTATGTAAAATTATAAATAATTAATCATATTTAAAGTTTTAGTTTAGAAGTATACCAAGATTCAAAGTCCAGTCCTGATTGGCTTGAACTAGGCCTATTACTTGCCGAATTGTGCCCAAACAGGGTGAAAATACGAGTTTCAAGAACCAAGAGTAGTATTTACATAGTTTCTATGTACAAGTACTACTAATTAACCTTATTTCTTGTATACTTGGGAAGTTTAACTAAAAGTCAAAGTTTCAACTCCGATTGGCTTGAACTAAGCCTATTAAAAAAATGCATTAGGCCTAAACAGTGAGAAACACGATTTTCAAGAGATGAGAGTATTAATTACATAGTTTTTATGAATAAGTAATACTAATTAACCTTATTTCTTAGGTTAATTGGGAAGTTTGACCAATACACAAACTTTCAGCCCTGATTGGCCTAAAATTAGGCCTAATAAGAGCCAAATTGGCCTAGACAGGGTGAAAATGTGAGTTTCAAGAGCCGAGAGATTAGTATTACATAGTTTCTAAATGTAGTTACTACTAATTAACCTTATTTTATAGTTTTAATTAGGAAATTTGATGAAAAGTCCAACTTCAGCCCCGATTGGTCTAACTAGGCCTTATAAGAGTGAATAGGGCCCAAACGGTGAGAAAAATGTGATTTTCATGAGAGCAGTATTTATAGTTTCTATGTACAAATACCACTAGTAAACATTATTTCTTGTGTTAATTGTGAAGTTGGACTAAAGTCATAGCTTTACTCATGATTGGTCCGAACTAGGCCATATATAAAACATGATTTCAAAAGCCGAGAGTAGTATTACATAGTTTTATGTACCTACTATTACTATTAAAAATTTCTGTGTTATTTGGAAAGTTCGACAATAGACAAATTGGAAAGTTCCACAGTAGAGCCGAATAGGCCCAAACGATGGGAAACGTGATTTTCAAAAGCCGAGAGTAGTATTATATAGTTTTTATGTATAAATATTACAATTAACCTAATTTATTATGTTATTAGGAAAGTTTGATAATAGACAAACTTTCAGCCCCGATTTTGCCCTAAAGTAGGCCTTAAAGAGTCGAATTGGGCTCAAACAGGGGAAAAACTTGAGTTTCAAGAGCCGGCAATAGTATGTTATAGTTTTCATGTACAATTCTACATTTAGCCCTGATTAACTGAAATGGCCTTTATGAGAGTTCGAATAGGGCCCAAACTATGAGAAGACGTGGTTTTCAAGTACCGGGAGTAGAATTACATAGTTTTTTGAATGCAAGCTACTATTTAATCTTAATTCTTGTGTAATTGAGAAGTTTGACTTCAGTCCCTTTGGCCTGATTTAGCCTTAAGGAGTTGACTTGGGTCCAAAGAGGGAGAAAACGTGAGTTTCAAAATCTGAGGAGTTGTATTACATAGTTTTATTTACAAATATTACTAATTAACCTTATTTTTAATCTTAATTGGTAAATTTTACTGGAAGTCATACTTTCAGCCCTGATAACCAGATCTAGGCCTTACAAGAGCTGAGTAGGGTCTAAACAGTGAGAAAACGTGTTTTTCAGAGCAAAGAATAGAACTACATAGTTCTATGCATAATTTCAACTAATTAGCATAATTTCAAGTCTTAATGAGGGTTGACAAAAGTCAAACTTTATGCCCGAGTGGCTTGAATAAGCCTTATAAGAGCCGAATAGGGCCCAAACAGTAAGAAAACGAGCTTTTCAAGAGTCAAGAGTAGAGTTACATAGTTTCTATGAAAAATAATTCTATAAACCTTATTTCTTAGGTTAATTGGGAAGTTTGACTAATAGTCAAATTTTCAGCCCGTTTGGCCTGAACTAGGCCTTATAAGAGCCAAATTGGGCCCAAAACGGTGAGAAAATATGGTTTTCAAGAATTCGGCGTAGTATTACATAGATTATATGAACAAATAATACTAATAAATCTTATTTCTTATGTTATTTGGGAAGTTTGACAAATAGTCAAACTTTTAGCCCAGACTGCCCTGAACTAGGGCTTATAAGAGCCGAATTAGGCATAAAAAAGGAGAAAACGTGAGTTTCAAGAGTCAGAAGTAGTATTACATAATTTCTATTTATAATTAAACTAATCAACCTTATTTCAAGTCATAATTGGAAAGTTTGACCAAATATCAACTTCAGCCTCAATTGGCCTGAATTAGGAGTTATAAAAGCAGAATACATAACGAGGAGAAAACGTGATTTCAAGAACCAAGAGTAGTATTACATTATTTTATGTAAAATACTAATAAAATTTTTATTATTTCTAGTCATATTGGGAAGTTTGACTGAAAGCCAAACTTTCAGCGCCGATTGTGTGAACTAAGCCTTATGAGAGACGATTAGGGCAAACGGTGAGAAAACGTGGTTTTCAAGTACCGGAGTAGAATTACGTAGTTTTATACACAAAACTTTCAGCCCGCTTGGCCAGAATAATGCCTTAAAAGACCGAATTAAGCCCAAACAACATGAAAAAATAAGTTTCAAGATCCGAGAGTAGTATTACAAGTTTTTATGTACAATACTATTAGTTAACCTATTCTAGCCTTAATGGAGAAGTTTGACCAGAAGATA
>JAVJIF010030158.1:0-126850 GCA_038442645.1 Agave tequilana | reverse complement strand
AGCCAACTAATAACTAATCAAACTCAAGCCCAAATGTGTCCAATCAGGATCACATAATAGCCAGGTTCGAGGTTCAGATAGAACAGTTAGCTGCAATTATTAGGGAGAGAGAGGACATTTCCCTAGTCAAACTGTGCCCACCTGAGAGGACAACCTGCTCCTTAAATACTCCAACATGCCAGTTTGAAATTAGTTTTAATTCAAACCGTCAAGTCCAAGCCTCCACACTTTACGGTCAGGCAAGAGAGTAGACAACCCAGTCCAAGATCCACCAACAATCCTAATATTGTAAAAGAAAAAGAAAAAAGGAACTAAAAGATCAACAAAGAAAGATGATCAATTTATTATTGACAATCAAGACAATCTTTTGTGCCCAAAGCCATTTCCCTCAACGTCTTCAACCAACTAGGAAAAAAAATCACTGTGATGGAATTTTTAGAAGTTTTCAAAAACGTCCAAATCAACATTCTCTTCTTGGATGCCATTAATCAGATAACTTCATATACTAAATTTCTAAAGGAACTAACCACGGTCAAGAGAAAAAGTTCTGTGCCTCGTGAGTTGCATTTGCTACACAAGCTTCATGTCTCATCCAGCACCCATTGCACTCAAATTTAGGATCCAGGGAGTCCAGCTATTTCTGTTAGGATAGGAGATCAGTTATGGATCGGTTGTCTACTAGATTTAGGGCAAGTGTAAACCTTTTATCCTATTCTGTGTACAAACAATTAGGTTTAGGGGAGTATAACCCACTAACCTTACACTGCTTCTAGCAGATAGGTCAGTTAAGTCCCCAAGGGAATTATTGTTTTGAAGGTCGACAAATTCTTTTTCCTGCTGACTTTGTGGTCTTTGACACTGAACCCGTTAGAGATCCAAGCAATCACTCCCTGTGATTTTAGGGAGACCATTCCTTACTACTCTGCTGATGCTGTTATTAATGTAGGAATGAAGTCATGACCTTGTCATTTGGGAATATGACAGTTGAGCTAATGTTTTCCATACTAGTTCCCAACCACATATAATGGACGATCATGAGAAGGTCAACATGATTGATGTGTCGGTCAATCACACCTTTGAGGAGTCTTGCTATGAAGACCACTTAGAGAAATGCTTGGCCCATTTTAGAATGAATTTTGATATTGAAGAGTCTATACAAGAGGTGAATGCATTGTTAGATTCTGTCCCTATCATGGACACCACCTATGGAGACCTAAGGTAGAACCCTCACCATTGTCAACATCTGTTCCTGTTCCATCAATCGTTGAGCCTCCCAAGTTGGAGCTCAAATTTTTATCTGACACATTGAAGTATGCCTTCCTAGATGAGTCAGAAACCTTATCTATATTCATATCTTCTCATTTAGATAAGGACCAAGAAGAAAAGTTGCTAGATATTCTTGAGGAACATAAGGAGGCCATAGGATGGACCATAGCAGACATCAAGGAAATTAGACCCTCTGTGATAATGCACCAATTCATCTTGAAGAGAATGCCAAGACCTCGAGAGAGCCACAGAGGCGTTTAAACCCTGTTTGAAAGAGGGGTGAGAGCGGAGATAATAAAATTGTTAGATGCGGGTATCATTTACCCTATATCTGATAGTCAATGGGTTAGTCCGGTATAAGTTTACCCAAAAAGTCTGGAGTCACAGTTGTTACTAGTGAGAACAATGAGTAGTTGGCCCAAAAGATTACACTCTCCATTTATATACGTTTTGATGATAACAAAACATATAAAAGCTATTTGGTACTAATAAAGATTCTAGAATGAATTTCAGGTTTGTACAAGTCTTGATGGCTTTAAGCATGTTGCAAGGTTAATGGCACTATAAGCATGTTGTAAGGTTGATAGCGTAAGAGGACTCTTTCATAGGAGAGGAGGCTCTAGCTCGGCAACTCGGTTCAGAGACACCTTCCTATATAGTTTTTATTCTTTGTTAGTTTGTTAAAGGATATTATATAGTGTTGAAGCTCAATTTCCCCACACACACAAAATTGCACGTGTTTTTAAAAGATTATTTTTGTCGCTTGTGTAAAATACTTTAATAGACCTATTTCAAGTATTTGCAAACTCAGTTTATTGTATTTTACAAAGTCTTGACAAAAATCATTTTTGAAAATAAACTTGTCTTCAAAAATATTTCCTCAAAAATTTTCTGTTTTGACCTGTTGCGATCGACCGGACGGTCGACCGGCTCTTTTACAGGTCAGAACGGTCTACCGTGCGGTCGACCGCAGTTCTGACCGTTGGGTGCGTGCATGTGTGCACATTATCCGGTCGACCGGACCCCATATCGGGCGACCGGGCGGTCGACCGACTGACTGCACCCAACTCTCTGTTTGGGACGGTCGACCGGGCGGTCGACCGGAGCCTGCCAACGGTCAAAAGTTTTTGAAAATCGATCGACCGACCGGTCGACCGTGAGTGTTTTCTCAGCCAAACGACTAGTTTTTTTAAACATGTTTTAAAACGTGTTTTTAATCTCAAAACGTGGTTTTAGGCTGGTTTTGGGTCTTATCCTTCCTGGTTAGTCAAAATAATATTTACCCTTTAATCCCTACCTATATCCTATAAATAGGGGTGGATAGGGTTGAGGAGAATTACAATAATATTTGCAAAGAAATCAAAGTTTGAGTATTCTTGAAAGAAGTTTTTATTCTCAGTTTTTGTGCTTTAATCTCTGATTTTTCTCTGAATTTTTTGAATCAAATCTCTCTTTTACTTTGTTTTATTTTTCACTTACAAACCTTTAGCTTCTCCTATACATTATTCTCTAGGGTTTTGTAAAGAAAATTTTTCAAAAGAGAGTTTGTGGTCTTTTGATCACCAAATAATTATTGTATTTGTGGCTCCACTACCTCTAGACTAGAGGAGTGTGATTGAGGAGTTGGGTGCTCCCTAATGGTTGTAATCCTTTGTGGAAGTTCTAGTGGATCGGAAATCCTTCTGGGTGAAGGCGGAGACGTAGAGCTGGGTGCTCGAACCTCGAAACAAATCTCTGTGTTTGCAATTGATTTACTTGTGTTATTTACTTGCTTTTTATTCACTCCTATATTGTCGATCTATACTCTCACAATAAGATTGCATTGCGCACCTCAAACTCTTGTTTAGAGGAATCACGAGGAAGGAGTTCAAAACCCTTCACGGGGTATTCAGCTTCTAATCTTACTTTGAGTGATCGTTGCATCATCTCATTTTTTAAATTTGTGCATTGATTAGCATAATCACCTATTCACCCGCCCTCTAGGTGATTTCATGAGTTGGTTTCAATTCGTGTTCAAACTGGTTGGCGAATGTGCATAGACTATAGGAAACTCAACTCCATGACTAGGAAAGATCATTTTCCTCTGCCTTTCATCGACCAAATGTTGGAACGTATTACCGATAACGCTTACTATTCCTTCCTCGATGGTTATTCAGGATATAACCAAATCCACATTGCTCATGAGGACCAAGAGAAAACGACATTCACATGTTCATTTGGCACATTTGCATATCGTCGCATGCCTTTTGGGCTATACAACGCACCGCTACTTTTCAGCGGTGTATGTTGAGCATCTTTTCAGATATGGTTGAGCGATTTCTAGAGATTTTCATGGATGACTTCTCTGTGTTTGGGTCTACTTTTGATGAGGGTTTATATCATCTATCATTAGTATTGATAAGATGCAAGGAGAAGAACCTAGTTCTTAATTAGGAAAAATGTCATTTCATGGTGAAATCTAGGATTGTCTTAGGACATATTGTTTCTGATAGAGGTATAGAGGCTGATAAGGCTAAGGTAGAGCTAATCACCAAATTACCACCTCCTAGAACTGTTCGGGAGGTGCGATCTTTCTTAGGCCATGCTCGATTTTATCACCGCTTTATCAAAATTTTTTTTAAAATCTCCAAACCTCTTTGTGATCTTCTAGCAAAGGATGTTCCTTTTGAGTTCACCCCTTCTTATTTGGAAGCCTTTGAAAGGCTAAAGACTGAGTTAACCTCGGCTCCCATCATCCGACCGCCTGATTGGAATCTCCCATTTGAGGTGATGTATGACGCTTCTGACTATGCTGTAGGGATTATCTTAGGCCAATGAGTGGATAAACTTCCTCATATCATTTGCTATGCCAGTAAGACTCTTAACGATATCCAACTGAATTATTCCACCACTGAAAAAGAGTTATTGGCAGTCGTTTTCGCTCTTGACAAATTCCGTCTATACCTTATAAGTTCTAAGGTCCTAATCTACACCGATCATGTAGCTTTAAAGTACCTTCTTACGAAAAAAGATGCTTAAGCCTGTTTAATCCATTGGATCTTACTCCTACAGGAATTTGACTAACAAATCCATGATAAAAAGGGAGCTGAGAATGTTGTAGCAGATCATTTGTCTAGGATTATGGTCGAATCTGTGTTCAACTCACTACCCGTCCTTGAGACATTTTCTGATGAGCAGTAAATATCCATGTCCTCTTCAATTGTTCCGTGGTATGCTGATATTGTGAATTACCTTGTCACGAAACAGATGCCTGATTCATGGACCAAGCAAGAACGATTGCATTTCTTAGCTAGGGTCAAATGGTTCTTCTAGGATGAACCATACTTGTTCAAGTACTGTCCCGATCAGATCATTTGACGTAGCATTCCTGACTCAGAATTTAGGAGCATCCTTTCTTTTTGCCATGACCAAGCCTGTGGAGGTCATTTTAGTGGGAAGAAAACTACTGCAAAAATTTTGCAATGTGATTTTTATTGGCCCACTCTATTTCGTGACACTCATGTCTACTGTCAATCATGTGATCGTTGTCAACGATTAGGAAAGATTGCATGCCGGAATGAAATGCCATTAAACCCGATCTTAGTTGTCGAAATCTTTGATGTTTGGGGCATTGACTTCATGGGTCCCTTTCCTATATTCCATGGATACCAATGTATCCTTGTAGCAGTTGACTACATCTCTAAATGGATAAAGGCAGTAGCATATAAAACCAATGACCACAAAGTTGTGGTAAACTTCTTGAAAGAGAATGTATTCTCTCGATTTGGCTTTCCTCATGCAATCATCAGCGATGGTGGAAAATATTTCTGTAATCGTATATTTGAAACCTAATGAGAAAATATTGCATCAACCGTAGAGAGTAGCCACCCCTTACCACCCACAGACTAGTGACCAAGTAGAAGTTTCTAATCGAGCCATCAAGACCATTCTAGAGAAAAATGTGAACACCACTAGAAAAGATTGGTCTCTTCGTCTGACTGATGCCTTATGGGCATATAAAACTGCATTCAAAACTCCTATTGGAATGTCTCCATATAAGTTAGTTTATGGCAAGGCTTGCCATCTTCCTATCAAGTTAGAACATAAAACATACTGGGCAATCAAACGCTTAAATTTTAATCTAGACAAGGTAGGAGAGTTTAGGAACTTCAACTGGATGAGCTTGAAGAGATAAGAAACAATGCATTTGACTATTCAAAACGGTACAAGGATTGTATGAAGATTATGCATGATAGGATCATAACTCGGAAGGAATTTCATTCAGGACAAAAAGTCTTGCTGTACAATTCCCGTCTACATCTCTTTCCGGGAAAACTGAAATCCCGTTGGACGGGTCCATACATTGTTCATAAGGTACACCCACATGGTGCAGTTGAGGTCCACAATATCACATATGGTACCACTTTTCAAGTAAATGGCCATCGTTTAAAACCATACCGTGAGTATCTGAGCCAGAAGTGGAGGAAATCCTTCTGGAAGATCCTGTTTATCAGGACTGATCTCTATACATACTAGGGATCCATTTATGTATTATAGCTTTTGTATTTTTTCTCTTAACTAGACAATGATGGATGACATCTACTCGTCCTCATCAGGTACTATCTACCCTTCACATTCTTACATTTGTAGCCTGTTGTGCATTCATTCATACATTGAGAACAATGCATGAGATAAGTGTGGGGGAGGGCTAACATAGGTTTTCTTTTAGTTTTTCTAAAAAATAAAATAAAGAAAAAAGATTAAAAATATTAAAAAACATTTTCTTTGTTACAAGAAAAACTTTTTGAAAAGGAAAATAATACTTTGACTTATTTTTGCAAGAAATTAAGTTAATTTTAAGGAATAAGAGAATCATAATTAGGATTTCTTATACTTGGTTGAAATATGAATATTTGTTTAATTTCTAGGGATAGGAAGAAAAAATTAAAAATGTAATCCAGTCTATTTTTACCTTGATAAAATATGCATCTTTTATATACTTACATACTTAGGGTTCAAAAACAAAGATTCTTATGCCTTAAAAAAAGAAGAAAAAAAAAGAAAAAAGAGAGAGAAGAATATATATATATATAATTATATATATATAATATATATATATATATATATATATATATATATATATATATATATATATATATATATATAATAAGAGTCCTCTGATTAAGTTGGATTTTTGTGCCTCATAAAGTATGATTATTCACGCCTAAAAAGAGGTTCATATCACCAAATAAATCCTTAGTCTGTGGCCTTATTTGCTCGAGTCCTAAGTCCTTGGGGTGTTTTCTCATCCGGTGCCCTAAAATCGTTCGGTTTGAGAGTCACTGATTAAGGCTCATTACATGGGCAAATTAGAAAGCCTAAGAAAGCTAAGGAATATTACAACCAATATATACACAAAAAAGGCATAAGAGTTAGAGTTGAACGACCCTTAGATAAAATATTCACGGTCACAAGATGCATATGACTTAGGGTAAAATAATAGACTAGATGAGAATACAATTTTATTTCTAACCTTAATTGATAACAAATATTTGAATAGAGGCTAAGTCTAGTGATGAATAATTCGATACTCTTATAACTTACAAGTTGCTTAATACTTGTAAAAACACTTCAAATATTTCCTCTTCTTTTCAAATGTATTTTCGAAAATACTAACAAATTATTTTTTTCTTTATGGATTTTGTGGGTGTAATCCACTGAAAACCTTCAGGAGACTACAACTCCTCCTCTAGGGGTAACCTAGAGGTTTAGAGGCTTATTGTACATGCTAAGTGCAATCGCGTGACCTATGAAAGTAGTCCAATAAAAACCTTATGTTAGTTTTGTTTTACTCGAGGACGAGCAAAAGATAAGTGTGGGGGTGTATTTGGACACATATATTGCATAAACATTATTACATTCCTACATATATTCTATATTAAATCATTACAAACTCACTTGTCTTAATGTTCTAATCCTTGCAGGATGATAAAGAGAAGATAAACATGAATCCTATCAAAATAAACCGAAAAGTTCAAATCAAACAGGGATCGACTCAAATTCAGAGAATCTTTAGTCTATCTTATCTGAGATTGGATTTACCAGATAAGATAATACTATAAAAATTCAAAGAAAAAATGAATTTTTGAAGACCCTATTGGGTTTGCTGAGGATAAATGGATAGAGAGAAGATCAACGGATGAGATGAAGCAATTTAGATTTGGATTCAGAGTGGATATAGTTTAGCATTTTAATCATAACTTTCGCTACCGAATCTCAAATCGATGATTCAAGATGATCCAGAAAGAAGATTTAAATGACTACAACTCTTATGTTAATTGCTGTTTCAAATTCTATCATCTGATAAGCAATATTCAGAAATCAACACGCCAATAAGCTGCAGATCAGAATTCTAGATAAATCAAGTTTGGAGATAAGGAGAAGACTGAAATTCAAAAATAGCTAACTCGTCCTATCTCCCTACGCTCTCCCTTATCACTATTTTCTTATAAATACCTATATTCATTGAGAGAGAGAGTACATGAGAGAGCTAAAAAGCCAGAAAAAGAGAGTTTTGAGCGTTGTAATGCGAGATTGGAGAGGATCAAGGGCTTTGTATTTGATGTTAATTGAAAAAAATTCAGAATTCTTCTTACGATCTTGCAGCGTTCAGTCTAAGTCTTTCTTTAATTTTCTTTTTATTTTTTTATGCTATTCTTTTCTTGCATATTTGATTCCATGAAGTTTTCTCTTTTCTTTTATTAGCTTCTTTTGCTTTCAACATCGTTTGAAGGAGGGAGACATCAAGGCAATGACAAGAAACAAGTTCACCGGTTCATCTTCATCTTCCCTTTGTACCAATCTCTTAATTTCTTTTTTTTACTTTGGATATTCAAATCTTCGCAAAAAGGTTAGTATTTCTTTCTTCTTTTGCTTTTTTCATATTTTTATTTTTCTTTACTTTATTCATATTTTTATTTTGCTTTTGCTTTCTTCTACAAGATCTTTATTTATTTATTTTTTTAAAAACAAAATTTCAGCCTTCATCTAAGGGATTTTTCAACTAGAATAAAATGAAAGTGAGATTTTTAATAACTAAATTTTCAAGAACAAGTCTACGTGGATTCGATCCTATACTTGCCACTACACACTTTGTTAAAAAGATTCTAGCAAGTTTAGGTTTCATAACTTGTACGTGATTCGATAACGATGGAGTTTTTCATGAACTTTGAAATGCGAACAGCCCCCACAGATTCAAGATGTGGCCCCCACCACGTGTGTTGTGTGGTACTTTGCTTCATGTGGCACTTTGCTCTGAAGGTTGATTCAAGCGGTAGCCCCACAGGTTCAGGAGGTGGCCCCCACAGATTCAGGAGGTGGCCCCCACTACGTGTGTGGTGTGGCACTTTACTCCATGTGGCACTTAGTTCCATTCAGGATTCGCCGGACGCTAGCACGATCGTGGGATACATCCTCGTTATCTTGACACTAGGCATACTCTGTCGGACACCGGTATGACTATGCTATTAACAACAGTAACAGTACAAGGGATATGAGTACAGGGGATACATGAGTCTAAGAGTACAGGAGTACAAGAGTTCAAGAATGCCAGACGTCTGGTAGCAGTATAATAATCATGCCAAGTCCCCCGTAAAAGTGATAATCATGAACATGCCATGTAATATGTAACGCCCCGATCCCGCGGATACGGAGATGTTACTATGATGTATATACGCAGATCAGAAATACCCTCACGTATATACGTTAAGCATCAGTACAGGCAAGAATCAGAGTACGGAAGCATGTGGTGCATTACACATTCCAACATATGAGTACAATTACAAAGTTATCACCAGATGTGACACAATATTACAAGAATATTACATCACCGATAGGCGCAAGTGCGAGAATTCAAAGAGATGTACAAGTATGAACAGTACAAAAGGGTGCTCACGAGATAGCAGGAGATGCCGCGAGCCAACCAGGAGGAGCAAGGATAGGACTGGAGCTACAACTGGTCTGTTCACTCCGCAGAAGTGAGCTTAGTCCTCAGCAAGAAGATCCTCTTTCAGTCCAAACTTCGAGACCTGGACATGAGAATCCAGATGAGTCAGAACTCCCCGGCGGTGGTGATGCGAAAGCCAGATGGCGTGCTGAGATAAGCACAAGTGTATCGATAAAACCGAATCATAATTATGCATTGAAAATCGTGTTTGTGAGCATAAGCATGCAAAAGCAAGTAGATACATAACAAGTGATATCAAGTAGGGAACATGCATGATATAACATGACAAGAGTAGGCAACAAGGCGACAAATAAAACAGACTTGCCAACACCAGGTATCTCCTAAACTAACATGAAACCGATAAAACTGGTAAAATCGAATAAAATCGAATAGATTGATTACGAGCAAAATCGATCGTATAGGCTTAGATCACGGCTCCATGAGACTAGTACATCGAAGGAATAATCCAAATAAGGAAACCCTCATCTATATACATTTATCCCATGTTACCGTAGTCTGAGCGCATACAAGCCGGGTTACAAAACAACACCACGAATTGTTTATTAGCATCCTATTATAATTGGGGCCGTCTAAGTTGTAGGTTTTAGTATGCGTCCCATTCCACATACTTTCACTTACAACTTATAGAGCGAGTTGTTTGGAAACTGATGAAGTTCGATGAATCATGTTTCGGATGGGCCCCGTACATGCCCGGGACAACGGTCCAGGAGTATCCGGTGCTGAGCCGGAACGTACCGCTAGGTATCGGGACTTATTTACGCCCGAACAGGAATAGAGTATCGCAGATCCCATAGAAATAGGCCTAGGGCGTGTGCATATCCGGCATGAATAAATAGGAGTAGGGGTGCCAGCACACCCCACGGAATCCCTGGTGGCCGCCAGGTGATCCCTCAAGTATGTGGCCACGCGTGACTCGATAAGACCACCATAAACATGATTATTCAGGGCCCATCAGTTTCCCCCAAACCGGGTGCAAGTTGTCTTATTATAATTTAATATGTAGTTAGCAATTTACAGGAATAAAAGGATCAGGACATGATCAGGAATTCAGGAGTACATGAATACTATAGATTCGGATCACTGTATATATAATACAGGATAATAAGCACATGATTCAAGTCATTGTATGTAATACAGAATATTGCGGCAGGATTCCCGTGAATATGATAATCACAGGTCAGGTATTATATGTCAGGAGGCAGGTGATAAGTCATGTTATAATGAGGAGCAAATGCTAAGTAGTAAGTCATGTCAGGTGATAACACATCAGTTGCTAAATGATACAGACAGGTGTATGTCAAGAGTTAATATAACAAGTATGTACATCATAATATAAAACGGGAATACCGATAGAAATATATAATGCAATACAAGTCGACCCAATAATGCGGGAAAGTCCAAAGGGAAGGCGAGGACACTCGCCTAGAACTCAGAAAACACCGTGAAATGTCTGATGTCCGGAATCCAGGAAATCAACACGTAAACGCGTTCAATATAAAGAAGGAGAGAGAATGGAGACACGGGAGTCGCGTTGCGTAGATGTCACAAACGCGGGGTTCGAG
This sequence comes from Agave tequilana, assembly GCA_038442645.1. Classification (NCBI taxonomy): domain Eukaryota; kingdom Viridiplantae; phylum Streptophyta; class Magnoliopsida; order Asparagales; family Asparagaceae; genus Agave; species Agave tequilana. Next base: position 116,017 of record JAVJIF010030158.1, on the reverse strand, counting down.
ATCCGCGTTAAACCTAGAACACAGACGCGGACGTGAGTTCCGCGTTGTGTTAATATAAGAACGTGAATGTCGCATTAAATAATTACTTGGACGCAGGGGTAAAATCCGCGTCTAATAATCACACAACAAGAGAAGGGGGAGACAGAGAAAAAAGGGGAGACGCAGGGAAAGATTGAGAAGGGGACGCAAGAGAGAAGGGGAGAGGGAGACGCAGGTTTGGAATTAAAGGAAAGGAAGAAAAATAAGGAAAGAAAAGAGAAGGGAAGAAAGAAAGAAAGAAGGGAAGAGAAGAAAGAAGGAAAGGAAAGAAAAGAAAGAAGAATGGAAGAGGGGATGGTCGGCTATATTGCCAGCAGCGGCCGGAGGTGGCCAGAGATGGCCGGAAGTGGCCGGAGATGGGTGGTTAAAGCCCCTAGCCCAAACAATGGTGGTGCAAGTGTAGTTGAAAATGAAAAATTAGTGTTTTGAAAATGAGGCTTCGGAGAACGAAGCTATAACTCGTTAGAAAGAGTATTCCGAGGAGAGGAAGATGGCGTGATTCGTGGTGGTCAAGGTGGTGTAGGTAGTGGTGGGGAAGGTGGTGAAGTTGGTGGTGAGAATGGGTTGTTTGGTGGAAAGAGAGGAAGAAGAAGGTGGTGTGGTGGTGGTGTTATGGTTGTTGTTGTTGTTGGAATGGAGGAGGAGATGGAGGAGAAAAATGTGGTCGAATTGGTGGTGGAGAAGATGGAGGAGGTGGAGAGGATGGCCAGCTAAAGGAAGGCACGACAAGCTCTTGGGCTGCTGCCGTTGCTTGCTGTTGGAAAAGAAAGAGAGAAAAAATGAAAGAGAGAGAAGGAGTGGGGGTGTTTATATAAAGGGTAGGAATTATTATTACAAGTATGCCATCAACCAATGAGACTTGCGTCTCTTGTAAAAAGAGACCCGCGTCCAATGAAATGAAAATCCGTGTCTGGCAATTGTCCAAACACGGGGATGAAACTTGCGTCCAGTGAAAAACGCGAAAGTTGCGTTTAGCAGAAAAGACAAAAGTTATAATGACTTGATTGGAATTGATTAGCAGTGCATTAAATGCAGTATGGAGAGGATCTCTGCATTTAAAGATTGAATCTGAGTTTGGTGGAACTCGCGTTTAGTGAGGGGAGAGAAAATAGAAAAAAGAGAAAAGTAAAATATCTGGATAAAATTCCGGTATCTGGAAAAACACCGAAAACTCCAGAAAAGTCCAAAAATTTTAGTAGCTTGGAAAGCTTCTCAAAAATTCTCAAAAATAATAAATATTATTTAAAGATTTTTGGTGAAATTAGTTTTCAGAAATTCAATCTTATTTTCAAAATAAAAATCCTGAAGTCAACAGTCGATACCGGTCTATACCGGGTCGGCCGGATTTTGATAAAATCTGAAAAATCTCAGAAAATTCCTAAAAGGAGAAAATATAATTTTAAGAAGAAATATGAAAGCGGAATTTAGAAATTTGATTCCAATTGTAAACTAAAATTCCTGGAATCAACCAGTGATACTGGCCGACACCAAATCCAGGGGAATTTTGATAAATTTAGAAAAATCTCAAAAAAAGTATTTAGATAGAAAATGTGATTTTAAGAAGTTATGAGAAAGTCGTTTCTTAAAATTCAACTCTGTTTGTAATTAAAAAATCCGAGAATCGGTCAGTGGCACTGGTCGACACCGACTTTGAAGATTTTCAATTTAATTCTGAAAAATTTCAAAAAACCATGAAAAATCTAAAATATTGGAAAATAATGTTTGAAATTGAAATCGGTCAAATCTGGATATCAGAAAGATTAAATCGAGCAATAACCTGAGATCGGGTCCCCGGTTCAACTAGGGTTGAATCTGAGTCCACAAATCTGGATCCAAGGTAAAACGGTCATATAAATAATTCATAATACAAAACAAATACAAAAATTAAATAAAAAAACAATTGAGAAATTTGAATACGCAACTAAGTACGTATTCAGGGAGCGGGGTGTTACATAATACATGTGTCAGGTGTACTAGTATCCAGTCAGGTGTCACAATATCAGGTCATATGTACTAGTACCAGGTGATAGCATGGCAAGTGAGTGACAGCATGTCAATTATCAAGTATCATATATCAGGTGCCAGGTATCAGGTGTCAAGTGATAACATGTCAAGTACCGGTGTCAGATATCATGCGTCTGTTGGCCCAGAGGCCTTCCACTCTAGTTTTGATGATGATTAACTCATGAAATTATGGTTACTAATAATCTTGTGATGTTTAGTTTCAGATCTTTAATCAAGATATTAGTAAGTGATTAGCTTCAACAAAGATGTTTTGAAAGCTTTCACAAGGTGATTCAAGAGCCCGAGCGTCAAAGATCATATATAGCACTCGTTGGAGTCTAGCTCGGTGGATCACGGTTTGGATCGAGTCGACTTGGAGACAGCGCTCTACAAGAAGACCTCAGTTTATTTTAAAATAGTTAGTTTAGATCCATGTGTAAAGATTAGATGTGTGATATGCTCAAGTTCACAACACACACGTTTCATGTTTTGATTTTCGGTTTTGGTTTAACCGATCTTAGTTTTCATGAATAGATAGATCAAAACAAGTTTTATTGTTTAAATGTATATTAGATATGTTTTATATACATGTATGCTTCATATCGTAAACAAACTTATTTTGATATGCCTATTCATGTGTTTGGTGTTTTGGTATTTTTATCAAAACATTTTTTTAGATTTATTGTCAAAAATATTGATATATATCTTTATATGTATATTGGAGTATATCCATATACTACATGCCTAAAAGTTGTTTAAATATCATGTTTTTGTATTTGGATGAGTTTTGGAAATATCGGATATCCATTTGAAAAATCCAAGTTTTAGAAAATACGGATTTTGGTTTTCGGCAAAATTTCTAAGTCACAAAATGGTTCAAAAAGTTTGAAATATGTATTGAAATTTTTCACACATGTTTGTATATCAATTATAATGTTAGAACTTATTTTTGTGAAATTTTAGAAGTTTTATGGGATTTATTTTAAAAATTAAAACCCAAGTTTTTCAGTCTCTAATTGTTGCCTGCCAGGCTCTGGCAGTCGACCGCACGGTCGACCGGACCAGGAGCCGGTCGACCGGTCGTGTACACAAACGTGCACACAGCCAGCCCCTTGGGCTGGTCGACCGGAGCAGTCGACCGACTGAAAGCAACCACTCTTGGGCTGTTCCGGTCGACCGGGCGGTCGACCGGCCAGAGAGCCGTTGCTCTCTGGTTCTGGGTGCGGTTGACTGGGCGGTCGACTGACAGTCGCTAACGGTTAAATTTAGACCGTTGGCCGGTCGACCGGGTGGTCGATCGGATGGTCAATTCTGACCATTTTTGGCTGCAACGGCTACTTTTCTAAAGAGGCTATAAAAACCCCATTTGAGAGAGGTTTTCTTCAAGAATTTTGAGCTAAAAATTTTCTATTCTCTAGTGTTTTTGCAGCAATCAAAAAGAAGTTTTTGGGCTCTATAGTTTACATTCAATTTGATGTTTTTCTATGGTTTGGAAAATCAAAGAAAAGTGATTTTGGGAAAAGTGTTTTGTTTCAATATCTTCATCTTTATTTCTATTTTTTCCCAAGGATTTTCTTTGAGTATTTATTTTTCCATTCCTTTGGTTTTTCTCACACTTGAGCTTGATTCTATCCTATCTATAGGATCTTTGTGTTTGTGGGAAAAGAATTGGTTTGTGGTTGAGATATACCACCAAGTTGTAAACCCTTACATTGCTTGGCTTTGTGCCTTTCCCTCTTGGTGTAGAGGAGATTGTGCAATTGGGTTGTATCCCTCAAGTTGTGAGGTGATCCTTATTTGGCTTTGTGTTTATCCCTCAAGTTGTGAGGTGATTGATATTGGCGGCTTTGTCCCTAGCCTCTAGTGAGAGATTGTGTTTGTAAAGAGAGGAGTTGTATACTCCCAGTTGTTGTTATCCCAAATCCTCGGTGGAGGTTCCCTGTGTGGGAGTCCTGTGTGGACAAGCTAGTGGATTCGAAATCCTGCTGGGTGAACACGGGGACGTAGAGCTGGGTGCTCGAACCTCGAAACAAATCTTGTTGTTTGCGCTTGATCCATTGACTCTAACTCTCTCTCTTTATATTGTGCCTTTGCATCATTTCATATTGCTTATTCATATTATATGCTTGGTTTGTTGGTGTGTGCCTCACTTGTGCTTAACCACGAGAGCTTCATATAGCGCCTCAACTCTTATTCAAAGGAATCAAGAGGAGTTAATACAGAGCCCTTCACGGGGTATTCGTCTAGACTCGTTGGTTGCATTAAGTGTTGATTGCAATTAAGTTTTAATTTTCGCATTTAGTTTAATTGATTAGCATCATCACCTATTCACCCCCTCTCTAGGTGATTTCAATTGGTATCAGAGCCTACGCTCCTGATATTAGGTTTAACCACCTAAGAGTGTGATCTTGGTTTTGCTAATCTTCATTTGCATTTGCATTTGCACACATATAGTTTGCACTCATGGATGTTACTCCCAAATTTGATATCTCTAGACTTGACATATGGAAGGTCCTTATAAGTTGTCATTTAAAAGCCCTAGGCTTGCATGTATACCTTGCCATTACAAAAGAATCCTACCCTAAAGATAGCAAGCATATAGAGGCAAATGCAATAGCCCTAAAGGCACTTAGAGCATCTCTACATGAAGATTATTTACATGTGTTTTCTCACTATGATTCAGCTTTTACAGTATGGAGCATTTTGACTTCTCCCGAGCTACCAAAGATTATCGATAAGGAGAGGAGATCTAGGAGAGACAAGTCCGACGAACATTGCTTCATGGTCCAAGGGAATGACTCCCTTGAGGTACAATCGGAAACTCAACTAAATGCTAATTCTAGTTCCTATTGCAATGAGTGTATGGAGGCTCAAGCCATAAATAATGAACTTGCTAAAAGGTATGAAAAATTACTTGAAAAATATAAACTTTTGAAAAAGGATAATATTGGTTTAAAAGAAGAAAATAAAAACTTATCTTCTACACTTGAGAATGTTTTGCAAGAGAAGGAAGAGATTTCAAGTGAATGTAACTCACTTAAATCCCAACTTGATCTTGCACTTAATGAAAACAAAATTTTGAAAAGTAAAAATGATTGTGAATATATTTTGAAGAAAAATGAGGATTTAACTTCAAAATTTGAGTTTGTATTAAAAGAGAATAATTCCTTGAAAAACAAAATAAATTTGATTTCACAAGAATTAAAGATTGTTTAAAGAAAAATATTTCTTTGCAAAATGATTTGTCTACACATGCTTGCCATGCTAATGTAGCCTCGTCTCCTAGTTTACCTATTGCATGCACCTCTTCTAAGATTGAAAATGATATATCTTTGCTTAAGAAGAGTGTGGATTGTTTGGGCTCCACTCTGAGCTAATGTGCTTTAAACCATACACGCTTGGAATCCTTGGTTCGAAAGAAACAAGTTCCATCTTTGCATGCACACCATCCATGGCATACACATGCTCCTCACGGTCACACCTATCACATGTATGCTCATGTGTACACTTGTACACATAGTGGACGTAAGGGCCACCTTACTAAATTTTGTTATGATCGTATACATGATGTAAATTTAGCAACTAAATTTGTTTGGGTTAGGAAAGGTACTAACCCTCATGGACCCAAAAAGTGTGGGTACCAAAGACCACCCCTATTATATTTGATGTAGGTATGGGCTCTCGCATGACGTGAGAGTGATGGTGCCTTGAAGTGAATGTGTTCCGAGTATAAAGAGGACTTTTTGGATGCATCACTCTCAAGGGGAGGTTGGTGGAAGACCACCGTGTTTTGGAGACATGGAGAGTTGCCTTCATGGTTTTGGTAACAGTCTCTTACTCCTCATTTATTGTTTACATGCTTTCCATATTATTCATGTTTTGATGATTATTGATTATTATAATTATGCCATGATATTTAGATTAGTGATATACATGATTAGTATTTGAGACACCCATGTTTATATGGATTTATTTTTAGTGTTCTCACTTTAGTTTAACTAATGTGTATGCCCTAGATCTAATGCATGTGCATTTGTCATAATGATCATATGCATGTTTATGAGTTTTATTTTGATTTCTATGCTTCATGTTTTGATTACTTGTTTGAATGTTAGTTTTCATTAAAACTAGGATATATATACTTGTACATATAATGAGTTACAAATAGACTATTATATGTTTGTACTTGAACGCTCATTTGTACCCATTAGATGTACTAGTATAGTCTAGTTTTGATGATTCATGCATTGGACTTGTATTCCCATTTTTATACATGTTTTCTATGTTTTACATGTTTAACTTCATGTATATGTCCATCTTGTCTAAACTATTGACTATACATATACATCCTTGAGCCACGTGCCTTCATGCATATACATTGGTAGACTCGTTATGTTTTAGATATGTATGTATACTTTAGTTTGTACAAGACATACATATGCTTTGAAGATTAATTCGTTTTGATGATTTTCATGTTTAAGGAATTTTGAGCTTAATTGCCTAATTTCATGATTATGTGATTCACATTACACTTGTGCACTCACTTCATTTAAATGTTTCTCATGATTGTGTTTTCATGAGTATGGGCTTTATGGACTTTGAGTGTTTAGTGACCATGTGATTTACATGTTATTCATGAAATATAATTTTGTTTTTATTCCTTACTTGAAGGATTTCGTACTAGTTTACAAATTTTTCTTATAACTAGTTCGTATTCTTCATTTGGTAGAGTTTTCAAACATACTATATTTTCAAACCTATTTTTTTGAAAACCCCTACCCGTCCAAGGGCGGTTGGATGGGCGACCATGCATTGTATACCCTTCTTGAATATCTTTTAAATTTGTGCATGAAATGGGTGGTAGGTAATATGAGTTATACACTTGATCTTATTATTGTTTCAATTGGTATCAATATTGACATTCTTTTTGTATACTCATATATGTTTAATTTGTGCTCAAGGATATCATAAATTTTAGTTATGCTAAGCTTGATTTTTAATGACTATGTTTCAATTGATTTTTTTTCAATTGGTACTTATATAAGCTTATGCATCATTTCTTTTGGTATTTCATAAAGGGGGTAAAAATTCGTATTTTATCTTTCAATTGGTATTTAGTTTACCTTTGATTTCCACTCCCATACTTTATGATGAAAAATGATTGAAAAATTAATATTGATTTTAATTTGGTACCATATGAAAAATACTTACAATTGATATCAAGATGCTTATTTATTTACTTTCAATGGTATCAAGTAAGAATTTGTAATGAAAGATATATAGATATTTTCATTTTTGGTATCAAATTTTGATTGATTTCTTCAAGATTTATTTTCAACATCGATATATTTTTTTATTGGTATCATATTGGTTTTTGATTCGAACAAAAAGAAGAATATGTTTTTTTTTGGTTTGTCTTTGACCATTTTGTTGATGATTGACAAAAAGGGGGAGAAGAATTTTGAGTTTATATGCATGTTGGTGCATTTCTTGTTTGATATTAAGAACATTTGTTTTACGTATTGTGTTTTATGTTTGGTATCAAGAGCTGTTTGTTTTATGTATTGTGTTTTATGTTTGGTATCAAGAGCTATTTTATTATCAAGAGCTTGTTTTATGCATATTTATGCATTTTCATGTTTAGTATTTATTGCATATCTTATTGTTTATTGCTATGCATGAGTTAAGGGGGAGCTTCTTTGAAGCTTAACTTTAATCCATGCATATATAACTCCATGAGTTTTGTCATCATCAAAAAGGGGGAGATTGTTGGCCCAGAGGCCTTCCACTCTAGTTTTGATGATGATTAACTCGTGTAGTTATGGTTACTAATAATCTTTTGATGTTTAGTTTCAGATCTTTAATCAAGATATTAGTAAGTGATTAGCTTCAACAAAGATTTTTGGAAGCTTTCACAAGGTGATTCAAGAGCCCGAGCGTCAAAGATCATATATAGCACTAGTTGGAGTCTAGCTCGGTGGATCACGGTTTGGATCGAGTCGACTTGGAGACAGTGCTCTACAAGAAGACCTCAGTTTGTTTTAGAATAGTTAGTTTAGATCCATGTGTAAAGATTAGATAGTGTGATATGCTCAAGTTCACAACACACCGTTTTCATATTTTGGTTTTCGGTTTTGGTTTAACCGATCTTGGTTTTCATGAATAGATAGATCAAAACAAGTTTATATTGTTTAAATGTATATTAGATATGTTCTATATACATGTATGCTTCATATCATAAACAAACTTATTTTGATATGCCTATTCATGTGTTTGGTGTTTTGGTATTTTTATCAAAATATTTTTTCGGATTTATTGTCAAAAATATTAATATATATCTTTATATGTATATTGGAGTATATCCATATACTACATGCCTAAAAGTTGTTTAAATATCATGTTTTTGTATTTGGATGAGTTTTTGAAATATCAGATATCCATTTGAAAAATCCAAGTTTTAAAAATACAGATTTTGGTTTTCGGCAAATTTCTAAGTCACACAAATGATTCAAAAAGTTTGAAATATGTGTTGAAATTTTTCACACATGTTTATATATCAAATATAATGTTAGAACTTATTTTTGTGGAATTTTAGAAGTTTTATGAGATTTATTTTAAAAATTAAAACCCAAGTTTTTCAGTCTCTAATTGCTGCCTGCCATGCTCTGGCGGTCGACCGCACGGTCGACCGGACCAGGAGCCGGTCGACCGGAGCGGTAGACCGGTCGTGCACACAAACGTGCACACAGCCAGCCCCTTGGCCTGGTCGACCGGAGCGGTCGACCGACTGAAAGCAACCCACTCTCGGGTTGTTTCGGTCGACCGGGCGGTCGACCGGCCAGAGAGCCGTTCTCTCTGATTCTAGGCACGGTCGACCGACAGTCGCTAACGGTCCAATTTAGACCGTTGACCGGTTGACCAGGCGGTCGACCGGATGGTCAATTCTGACCATTTTTGGCTACAACGGCTACTTTTCTAAAGAGGCTATAAAACCCCATTTGAGAGAGGCTTTCTTCAAGAATTTTTGAGCTAAAAATTTTCTATTCTCTAGTGTTTTTGCATCAATCAAAAAGAAGTTTCTGGGCTCTATAGTTTACATTCAATTTGGTGTTTTTCTAGGGTTTGAAAAATCAAAGAAAAGTGATTTTTGGAAAAGTTTTTTGATTCAATTTCTTCATCTTTATTTCTATTTTTCCCAAGGATATTCTTTGAGTATTTATTTTTCCGTTCCTTTGGTTTTTCTCACACTTGAGCTTGATTCTATCCTATCTATAGGATCTTTGTGTTTGTGGGAAAGAATTGGTTTGTGGTTGAGATATACCACCAGTTGTAAACCCTTATCATTGCTTGGCTTTGTGCCTTTACCTCTAGGTGTAGAGGAGGTTGTGCAATTGGGTTGTTTCCCTCAAGTTGTGAGGTGATCCTTATTTGGCTTTGTGCTTATCCCTCAAGTTGTGAGGTGATTGATATTGGTGGCTTTGTGCCTAGCCTCTAATGAGAGGTTGTGTTTGTAAAGAGAGGAGTTGTGTACTCCCAGTTGTTGTTGCCCCAAATCCTCGGTGGAGGTTCCCTGTGTGGGAGTCCTGTGTGGACAAGCTAGTGGATTCGAAATCCTTCTGGATGAAGGCGGGGACATAGAGCTGGGTGCTCGAACCTCGAAACAAATCTTGTTGTTTGCGCTTGATCCATTGACTCTAACTCTCTCTCTCTCTCTCTCTCTTTATATTGTGCCTTTGCATCATTTCATATTGCTCATTCATATTATATGCTTGGTTTGTTGGTGTGTGCCTCACTTGTGCTTAACCACGAGAGCTTCATATAGCGCCTCAACTCTTATTCAGAGGAATCAAGAGGAGTTAGTACAGAGCCCTTCACGGGGTATTCGGCTACACTCGTTGGTTACATTAAGTGTTGATTGCAATTAAGTTTTAATTTCCGCATTTAGTTTAATTGATTAGCATCATCACCTATTCACCCCCTCTAGGTGATTTCAGTGTCAAGTGTCAGGTGTCCAGTGTTATTGTCAAGTACCGGTGTCAAGTATCATGTGTCAAGTATCAGGTGTCAAGTAATAACATATCAGTGCCGGTGTCAGATGTCAAGTGTCAGAAATCAGGTGTCAAGTATAACATATCAAGTGCCGGTGTCAGATATCAAGTGTCAGAGATCAGGTGTCAAGTATAACATATCAGTGCCAACATCATATATTAACTCATATAGCGATGTACCTTGTACTAAAAGGTACAGTAGCAATTATTAGGCATGTAACGGTAGTAACAAGACATCCATATATCATATAATAGATGTTAAAATAACAATTATTAGGTATGAAATGAAGATAGCAAAACATGAAGCAACACAGGAAATATACTCCCCTAAATCACCGAAAAACGGCGTGAAACCCGGAACACCAGAAATACTGCACATCACCAATCCACATATTAAAATGTACATATATATATTATTCTTAGAGAGAGAAAGAAAAGAAAGAGGGGAAGAGAGAGAGTTAGAGAGAAAGAGAGATTTAGAGAGAGAAAGTCTAGAGAGAGAAAGAGGGATTTTAGAGAGAGAATGAGAATAGGAGAGAGAGAAAGAAAGAGTAGAGAGAGGAGAGAGGAGAGAGTAAAGAGATGGAGAGAGAAATAGGGGAAGAGAGAGAGAGATGTGAGAGAGGGAGAGAGAGGAGGGCTGGAGAGAGAAACCAGGATAGAGAGAGAAAGAGTAGGGGCTACCGCCCCCTTTGCCCATGCACAGCCCAGGCCCCTAGCCTGGGCTGGTTCTGCTGCTCCCTGGCTACAGCAAGGAAGGCGCAGGAGACTGCACCGGCCATCGTGGCCGAGAGAGGGAGGGGAAAGGGAGAGGGAGAAGAAAGAGGGAGGAGAAAGGAGGGATCTAGTATAGAGAGAGAGAAAGGAGAGGAGCACTGGTCGGCCAGTGGTCGCCGGCGGCAACTCTGGCCGCCGGCGGTCACCACAAAAATGGAAAGAAAAAGAAAAGAAAGAAGGAGAAAGGAGAAAAAGGAAGGAAGGAAGAAGGGGAGAAAGAAGAAGAAAGGGAAGAAGAAGAGAGGGGGAGGCGGCGAAGGTGCTCATGACGGCGGTGGCAGTGGTCTGGCATCGTCGCAAGGAGGAGAAGAAGCAGAAGATTAGAAGAATGGGAGAAGGAAAAAGAAAAAGAAAAAGAAAAAGGAAAGGAAAAAGAGAGAGGTTGATTGGGAAAGGGAGAGGTTGTTTATTTAAAAGGGGGAGAAAATGATGGGATGGGGGATGGGATGAGGTGAGGTGGGGTGGTACGGTGGAATGGGGCAGATGTGGGTGTTGTCGGCAGAGTATGGGGGGAGAAAGAAAAAGAAAGAAAGAGAAGAAAGATAAAATATCAATTTAAATATATTATAATAATATGATGAAATTTGACTTTTCAGAATCGCTCCGAAAAATTCTCAAAAGTAGAAAATATTATTTTTGGATTTGAGAAATTCAATCTTTTTTTCAAATTAAAAATCTTAGAATCTTTCAGCGTACCGGTCGACACCAAAACCAGTGGATTTTTCATAAATTCTGAAAAATCTCAAAAAATATATTTAAATAGAAAATAAGATTCTAAGAAGTAATGTGAAAGCTGTTTCTGAAAATTCAATTCCATTTGAAAACTAAAAATCTGGGAATCAGTCAGCGATGCCTATTGACACCGATTTTGAAGATTTTGCAAAACTAATTCTGAAAAATTTCAGAAAATCATGAAAAATCTAAAATATTGGAAAATAAAATTTGAAACTGAGATAGGTCAAATCTGACTACCAGAAAGACCAAATCGAGCGATACACTAGGATTGGGTCCCCGTTCAGATTAGGGCTGACTCCGAGTCCACAAATCCAGATCTAATACAAAATAATCACATAAATAATCATAAATAAAAATAAATTAAAACTAAATCAAAGAAATATGATAGAAAAACCAGAATACGTATCTAAGTACGTATTCCAGGAACGGGGTGTTATATGGGTGATCAGCTACTACTTGGATAAAAGTAAAATTCAGTATATTCAATTAAATAGCTGTACCTATTTGAATATATTCGACTGTTTTAATCATATGGTATGGTACAGGTGGAATGACAAAAGGACTTGGAATATGACTCCACTGAGAGACGTATAGTTCTACATGAATGACCTCGATGTCCTAGACCATTTTGGAGTTATTTGAGAGTCATACACAGACAAGATCTTAGAGAGTTATCACCAATTTCTAGAGATAGATCTTAGATATGACGGGCCAGGATGCTAATTATCTGTTTTGAGATTGTGGAGATGCATCTTCCAGATCGAGTCTTTTTTCTGTGTTGGTTTACTCAGTATATCCCTGATGTCGTCGACCAATTGGCTTGGATAGACCACTTCAACAAGTATTGATGTGATTGGAGGCAAGTGATCAGTGCTTATATAAGCCAATGAGATTATTGAGCTAATCGACTTCAGAGCCAGAGGCATCCCATCACACTTTTCACAAACTATATGAGTTGGTACTAGGGGTTCACTCTTCACTGGATTTATTCAGCGCGTCGATCTGCCGGTCAATTACTGTTGTGCGTGCGCTATCCAATCACAACAACCAAACAATAGAGAATCCCAAGATCTCCAGCACAAAGAACAACCCAACAATCACACGAAGAACACACAAATCACAAAGACGAGATTTAACGAGGTTCGGCCTCAATGCCTACGTCCTCGGGGCAATCAACGGAGAGATTTCTATTAGGAAGATGATTACAATGGCTCTAAGTCTCTTTGAATGCAAGAGAACTCAGGGCTAATACTTTTCGCAGGTTATCTTCTTAGATACTTAACCCTAGGATCAATATAGGCTTAAATACCTCATACAGCGGATCAGCAGATTTAACCCAGAACCCGACTGTCGGTCGACCGGGCCGGTCGACCGACTTCCTTATACCGGTCGACCATGACGGTCGACCCAAGAAACCCGAGAGTTGGGTTTGTCAGTCAGGGTTTTCTGGGTCGACCGGGCCGGTCGACCCAGAAAACCCAAGACTTGGGATCTGTCAATCAGGCACTGCGGTCGACCGGCCGGTCGACCGCTCCATCCTCTGTGCATGTTGTGCACGTCAGTCGACAGGACCGGTCGACCGACCCTGCCTGATTCTGCTGCTGCTGCTGTTTTCTGCTGCTGTTCACTTTGCCTTCTGTCGTCGACTTCCTTGGCGATCTCCTCGACGCGACCCATGGCAATCCAGCAATCCAGTCAGCTTCCTAGGTAATAATCTCTCTCTTTCCAACAATTCTCCACCTCGGCGAAGATTTTCAAATCTGAGCCGAACTCCAACGAACCCCGTCCATCACCTGGCGAAATCGACACACGATCTCGGCGAAATCGACACACGATCTCGACTTGCGCGCACCGGTCAAAATCGACACACGATCTCGGCGAAATCGACACACGATCTCGGCTTGGAATCTTTGGCTCATCTATTCCTGGAAAACATCGCACATGCCTTCCCTTGCACTTCACCTTAGGAGAATTTCCATACATGCCGATCACCAACATGGCTTCTACTTCGCAGTTCACAACCTCATGAAGACTTCCTTATGAGCCTACACTGACTCTCCACTGACCAGCTCTATCTAGTCTTCCTGTCTTCTACTGATGGTCCAACCAAGTCTGCGTAGAACACACCAAACATCATCGGCTTCAACTGGATGCACACCACTCCTTATGCAAGCTCAACATCTTCTAACCGGAAGATAACCTGTTCATCGAGATCACACCATCTCACCACTACGTGAGATCCAACTGGCCACACCACTTCACCTCTACATGAAGTCTCTTCACCTCTACGTGAAGTCTCTCCATCTCTACTTGAAGCTTCAATAGGCCACAACTCTTCACCTCTACGTGAAGATCTAAAATAACATCTCGAGAACCCAAATAGCTTCATAAGAGTTGCATCACCAAATGGCTGCGCCTTTACGGCTGCCTACGTACCTTTGCCCAAAAGGATCAAGCCAACCGTAGTTCATTAAAATGAGCTTCAACAAGCTCAAACAATGGTACCTCTATTTGCAGCAGCGAACCTGTCTGACTGAGTCATATGAACCTCTTCCCGACCATCATGGAGAGCAACGGCCTTCAACTTCAGCTTGTCACAACCACAAGCTTGAGATTCATGCTTCTTTCTCCACAAGCGTGGCTTCACCTTAGTTCCAATGGCTGCAAATAACTCGACATCCTCAACAATGTCGTCAACCTGTTCAGCATCACCTTTGGTATCACGAACTCCACCCGGTGTCACCTCCGCTGAAGTATCCTTTGATGCCGAACCAACTGGAGATGATGGAGTAGCATCAACCTCCACCCGCTGCAATCCTTCCTTGGTCTCCGTCCTCTCCACCTGCTGAGAGACAGTGGACTTCAACACTAAAGTCTCTCCGAATGTGACATGCCTGCTCATCACGATCTTCTTGTCTTCGGGGTCCCACAACCTGTACCTGTTCCTTTTGACACCCAAATAGACAAACCTCTTTGCTCGCGGATTCACCTTGCCATTCTTGGCACTGAAGTAGGCCGGACTTCCAAACTCCCGCAGCACACCATGACCTTGAGCAGCTTCTCCAGACCAAATATTCAGTGGAGCTCTACCTCCAATTGCAGTCGATCTGTTCATGAGATGGCTAGCATACTCAGTCGCCTCAGCCCAAAACGACCTGTCTAATCCTGCATTAGACAATAACCGTCGAACCTCCTCCAGCAAGGAACAGACTACATCTTTAGCCAACTCATCTGTACCTGTTGTGAAGTGAGTTGCAATCCCTGTGTTCTGGCCAAATTGTAGGAACTGGTACATGTCCTTTCCAACATTACCAATATGAAGCTCCTTTATCTTCCTACCTATCTGCCTCTCCATTCTTCCTCTCCACTTCATCAACACATCTAGGGCTTCTCCCCTTTGTCTCATCGGATATATCCAAACCTGCCTAGATGAACCATCAATAAACGAGACAAAGTACCTGTGACCTCCAAGCGATGCCGTCTTAGCAGGTCCCCATACGCTCATGTGAACACAATCAGAAGACCTTCATTTTAATGAGTACTGGTGCTGAATCTCACCTTCTTCTTGTCCAGAACGCTGTGTCCACCTTCCAACTTGCAGGTAGCAGCACCTTCCATTTCCTTCTTTGCAGGAGCTCGCAAAGACTTTTCTTCTTCCTGTCCGACCTTTCCCTGCCAAACTTCCGGGCCACCAACATCTGAAGAACTCGAAGTCTCCACCTGATCTGTCATCATACTACCCTTCAAGTAGTAAAGATTTCCTCGGCGGACGCCCTTCATCACCACCATCGAGCCCTTGATCATCCTGAGATCGCCATCTCGAACAGATATCACCATGCCCGATGCTTTCAAAGTGCCAACTGAGATAAGATTCCTTTTTAGATGAGGTACATACCTCACCTCCTTCAACTCTCGAACTATCCCATCATCCATCTTGATGCGAACTGTACCCATCCCTTCTATATTACACGGATGGTCATCTCCCATGACCGTGTAACATCCATCCAGCTTCTCAAAGCTAGAAAACCAGGCCCTGTTCGGGCACACATGATAGGTGGCTCCGCTATCCAAGATCCACTCAGCACTATCTGAGTTACTAATAGTAGGTGTAGTAACCGAGAGAGAGAACACTGAAGAGTCATCATCCGATCCATCCGCCTGTGTGAGATTCGCCTCGGTCTTTGACTCCACCTTCTTATCTTTAGCCTTAGGGCATTCTGCTTTTTAGTGTCCTAGTTCCTTGCACAAGGCACACTAATTCCTCTTCAGATTTCTGAAACCCAGCCTGAATTTCGATCTTCCTCTAATCTCCTTTCCCTTCCTTGATGAACCTCTGCTTCTTACTTCCAATGCCTCCGTCGATGACCTTGACTGAGAAGAATGCCTCTCCTTCTTCCTTGTCTCATAACTCATCAGTGCAGACGACACCTCATCATAATCCAAGCTCTGCCTTCCATTAATGAAGGTCAGTGTGAATGTCTCGTACTTCTCTGCAGGAAGTGAATTCAGAAAGATGACCGCCTTATCTTCCTCATCTACCATGACATCCATATTTAGCAGATCTGTAAGAAGCTTCTGTAGGCTGTCTAAAAATCACCAAGACAAGCCACCAAAACGCAGAGATCCAAGATCCAGGCGCAAGGCTAAATGTGACAATCAAGACGCGAAAGTCCAAACCCGCGTCTCAGCATCAAGGCGCGTTGGCTCAATGCCCGCGTCTCAGCATCAAGGCGCGTTGGCTCAACGCCCGCGTCTCAGCAACAAGGTGCCCGCACCTTGGTTGTAACCACCCCGATTATGGCGCCATCCACCGCCCATGTAGCGGGGAAGTTGGCCCTCATCGTGGAGCACTTTTAGGGGCACGATCACTCCTTAAAAACCCTATAAATAGTCCCGTCACTATTGAAGAGAGGGCGGATTTTTTTGGAGAAGAAAAAGGGAGGATTTTTCTTGGGTCGGACCCTAGGGGACTTTTGGCGATAAAAGAAAAAGGAGAGATCATCAACAGAGAGAGAGAGCTCGACTCTTCAAGCCAGCTTGCTGCGTACAAGTTTCTCTTCGCCTACCTTCTCTTTTAGAGTTTTGGTAGACGGGGCTGAGTTACTCCTTCTACCTGCCAAGGAGAAGATCCCTCGACGGTACTGACGGTCATCTGGTCAACGGAGAACAAGATTCACTCTCTACCGCCACACGAAGAACCCAGCACTAAACAAAGGGGGAATTCAAGATTCAATATTCTCCCTCCCTTGTAACCGGAAGATTAGCCTGTTGTAATTTTTCATCTGATTCAAGGAAAAGTTGCTCCAGTCCGCTTTTACAGTTTTCCGCGTCCAACAAGAGATGGCGACTCCGCTGGGGACTACTTTCATCACTGACGAACAGATCGTGGCGCAGGATGACGTCCTCCGTAGGGGAAGATGGTCGAATCACTCGTCGTCGAGTTCGACCAGGCGAAATATGAAGAGTTTCTTTCTTCTGGCTCCAAGAGCCCAAAGACCCGCGCCTGTCGCAGGGTCTCGGCGCGGAATGGCCCCGAAGCCCGACCTGAAGCTCTCTTGGGTGCCGCTGCTGCTGCCCACTGTGCCCAGCAAAGTTCACGCGTCAACGCCTCTCAGAAGGCCCGCGTGATCCCAAGCACAGTTGCTGTTGCGACCAACTCCCGCGTCAACGTCTCTCAGGAGACCCGCGTGTTTAAACTCCTTGATGTTCAACATCAGGATGTTGTTGGTTTCTCTCCACCTCCTCGACACAACCGGAATGCTGAGCGTCGACAGAGGAGACGTGCGCGTCAACTGCAAGTTGGAACCGTTGGTTGTCCAACTGAGGCTAGACGCGACGTACAATTTCGCGCCTTACCCGCGCCACGTCCAGTACGTGAAATCCGCGTTTGGCGCCCCAAACGCGCGACTCCTCAAGTTGAGTCCTCTGAAGACCAACTTACCAAGCGTCGAGACGAAGCTTCTACGTCTCATCTAATGCAAGAAGCACGCGCCCACAGGCGTGGGGCCCAGTAGTCCATCCTCTCTCAAGTGTCTCTGCCCAGACGCACCAGGCAGCAACGCGAGATTCGCGTTTCATCTCAGCAGAGACGCCAGACGCGCGTTACACAGCCGCGTCGCGAGAATCGCGTCCCCGATGCCCGCGTCCAGGCTGTACAGCACATGGATGCCTCCCGTCTTCGACGTTGCGAGGCTAATCCTTTCAATCCCCCTACCATGGATTTGAGGGATTACTTGACAAAGAAAAGAAGTGCCAATCAGGTCACTTCGGCATGCTGCTGCCAACGGCTTATCTCCATACTCTCTGGATGCCATTGCGAATCAGGCGTGAACCAGCAGTCTTTGATCAGACAACTGACCCTGATTCCTCCGTCAGCTAAAAGAAGACGCTCCCACAGAAGGAGGACCTTCTCTGACGTTGAGTACCGGAGCTCACTGCAAATATGACAAGCAGGAGCAAGGGAAAGCAAATTGCAGTCGGCTCAGATGAGTCCGAGTCTGACTCTGAACCGGAAGGGGTGTATCGATACACTCGTACCCGGACGGGGGCCATTCCCCCAATTGACTATAATGCCTTAGCCCACGGCGTTGAAGTGAACGATTCTCACTCCGCCGTAGTGGAATCTAGGGCATCGAACTCTTCCGTCGAGAAGGAGGCCTCTGCTTACATGACAGGCACTCCTGATGAGACGACCAAACGTTTGGAGCAGATCCAGAAGGCGCAAATGGATATGATCCTCTCTCAACAGGCATCTATCGATTCCATCAAGCAGGCGCTTGCGCAGTTGCTTGAAGACAGGAGGAGATCTCCTCCCAGGAGGTCGAAGGGCAAAGGGAGAAAGGGAGAAAGCTCATCTTCCGAACCTTCTGAAGAGGCGCGGCGATCTACTTCGAATTCATCCAAATCTTCGTCCCAAGACCAGGAGAAGACTCATGCTAAGAGGATGAGTCAATTGGAACGACGCCTCGAGGCCCTTGCCAATCGCAAAGACCTCCAAGAAGTAGGAGTGGTCCGGCCCTATCCGGCTGAGTGGGACTTAGTTCCATACCCTCCTAAGTTCAAGGCTCCAACCCTCCAAGCATTCGACGGGAAGGGGTCACCCAATCAGCACATCTACTACTTCAAATCCCAAACCGGGAACGTAGTAGACAATGATGCTATTCTGGCACGTCTGTTCATCGGCACCCTGAAAGGGTTGGCCTTTGAATGGTTTATGAAGCTCCCAGAAGGTTCTATCAAGAACTGGGGCGATCTAGAGAAGCTGTTCTTAACACGCTTCTTCGAAGATGACTCCGAAGTCACGATGCCCACCCTTTTGGCTATCAAACAGCGGAAAGGGGAGTCCGTCAAATCTTTCGTGGAAAGATTTCGGAACATGGCACTCCGGTGTCCAAGCGGTATGACCCAGGCCACCCTGGTGGAAACATGCCGCCACAATCTCCAAACCTCACTCCTTGCTCAAATAGGAGTTGCTGAAAGCCGCACCTGGAAGCAATTGGTCCAACAAGGTGAACAGGCTGAGGAGATTGTCGCCCGCGTCAGAGCGGAGGAAGGTAAGCCTAGACCGGAAAGGTCGACCAGGCGTGCGCCAGACACATCCCTCCAAACAAAGCGGAAGGATAATTTGGCGACGGAGACCAAATCTCCCACCAAACCTCAACCAGCCAAGGCGAGTGGCTCTTCAAGCCAACCCCGCGCCAACAAGCAGTATTCCTTCAAGGAGGAACATGTCGATTCGCTCTTCAAGCTACTCAACAAGAGCAACCGACTGAAGCTCCCTGAAATTAGGCGCCCAGAGGAAGTCGGCAAGACCGACAATCCCAACTACTGCATGTATCACAGGATGTTGGGACATCCTACCAAAAGCTGCTACATCTTCAAGGATGTCCTTCAAGCTCTGATTGACGCGGAAGTGTTAAAACTCCGACCAGAGCAGAAGAAGGTGACGACCAATGTGACGTCAGCTCTCCAGTTCGGAAGACAACCCCCAACGCCTGCGGGGGTGGTCCCTATTCCAAGAGGAGAACTGAGAATAGTCAACACAGACCCTCACCAGCAGTAAGAGAAAGGCTTGGTACCCGTCCCTACACCTCAAGGGGAAATCATGTGGGTCCACCCTGACCTTGTTGATGCACGGCAATGGACTACTGTGATCAACAGGAAATCTAAAGGCAAGGCAAAAGCCTCATCTTGCAACGTGGTATGCGCCTCTTCCCGAGAAGCGGAGACTGATGTCCCTTTACTGACCGACTCAGAGGAGGAAACGATAGTCTTGGCCGCAGAGCCCAACCAACCAACGACGGGAACCCGTTCAGGACAGGCGTACTTGAAACAGTACAGTGAGACGGCAGTAGCCCCTCCACAACTAACTGCAGAGCCAACTAGGCCCTCCACGAAGCCACCAGTGGAGAAACAAAAAGAGACTCGATTCTCTCGAGCTCTTCAAAAGGGTATAGCGGAGGGATCCACAACGCCTTACCGCTTTGATATCCTGGCTCAATTGGCCAACATCCCGGCGCGGATCACCTTGTATGAACTTCTTAGACTATCGAAGTCTACCAGGGAAGCTCTGCAAGAAGCCCTGGCAAATGCTGAGGTCTTTATGACCCGGGTGCCGAAGGAAAAAGATGTAGAGGATTGTCTCCACACCTCCCCAAATGCTCCCTGCATTACCTTCACAGCAGATGATATGCAGGTTAAGGGGAAGCATGATCGACCCCTGTACTTCACAGGGTATATTGGATCGTCTGAGGTGAACCGCATCCAGGTAGATCCAGGGTCCGCATTGAGCATCATGCCTCGCCGAGTCATGCAACATCTCGGCATTCCTACCCATCGTTTGAGCCCTACCCAAACGACTATTTATGGGTTCAATGCCAACCAGACCCGTCCGATGGGGAAAATCAAGCTCAGGTGTCAGATTGGAAGCCTCAAGTCGGAAGTGACATGTTACATCATCGACGCCGACACTTCCTACAATCTATTACTGGGACGACCATGGATTCACCGCAATTCCATCGTTCCATCCACTCTCCACCAAGTCATGAAATACATTGACGGGAGTGGAAAAATTCAAACGTTGATAGCCGAGAGGTATCCGTTTAAAGGGGTCGAAAATTATTTCACGGACTCCCTCCTATATCAGGATCCTGAGGAGTCAAATGAAACCCCGCAACCAGAGGAGCCAGACTCTGGTAATGAGGCTGATATTGAGCCCGAGAAAGAAGAGTGCCTGTGGGAGTTAGAACCACTTGTAACAGGCACTAATAAGCCCGATGTCGATAATACCACCGATGATGTAGGCGGTTGGTATATTAATGAAGATTTAGATTTTGCGTATTTTCCTGTGTGTGCTTCTGATTCAATACCGTCAGACACTAGCACTGATATAGATGACGATCCCTGGTCGGCAGTAGATGCTTTGACATCGTTGCATGTACCAGTGAAGTCGTCCTTCGAGACATACCGAGACAATGGTAATGCGCAAGAATCTATATTCATGGTTCCAGCCAGACGAAAAGGCCAAAACCAATTCTTTTTGGGAGAATCTCGTCTGAGCCAATGCCCCGCGAAGACTCGGAAGATGAGGAGGAATCCCCTCAGCTCAGTCATTATGAACCAAAAGCGCTCCAAATGATGAAGTGCATGGGGTATGATCTAACCAACAGACCCGGGTTGAACTTCGGCAAAGGAAGGAGAACGCTACTTCGATCCTTTGTGCCGAAAGGGAAGGCCCCCGATTATTATCATCGGACGCACCGGGGCTTAGGCTACGTATCAACTCCGGTCCCATCAGCCTCCGATTCTCAAGAATCGCCGAGCAACGATTACTCTTCAGACACATCATCTTGGGAGTCAGATGTCAGTGTCGGCAACATCTTCAGAGAACTTTCGGTGAACATGGTTTCGACAAGCCACCTGGAAGACGGAGATGAAGAAATGATCCAATCTGATACAGATCCATGGATCAAACATTTAAATACTCTTTGGGATACCCGCTTTGAACAGCGTGAGCCACCCACAGAAGACAAGGTTGTTCAGATCAACCTAGGAGATGAGGCCAACCCCAAGCCCATCTTCATAAGTGACGGCCTATCACCATCGGAGAAGAAGGATCTAATATCTCTTGTACAAGATTATATAGACGTCTTCGCCTGGAATTATGAGGACATGCCAGGACTTGATCCTCAAGTGGCCATGCACCGCCTCAACATCAATCCGGACGTAAAACCTGTCAAACAACAGCAGCGACGGTTTCGCCCAGAAATAATGGAGGCAATTCAATCAGAAGTCAGAAAACTTATTGATTCTGGCTTCATCAGGGAAGAACAGCATCCCGACTGGGTAGCCAACATCGTCCCCGTTTCCAAGAAGAACGGGAAGATCAGGATCTGCATCGACTTCCGTGATCTAAACGAGGCCTGCCCCAAGGACGAATTCCCATTGCCAATCACAGATGTCATGATTGACAATACTTGTGGATTCGAACGAATGTCCTTCATGGACGGATTCTCAGGATACAATCAAATCAAAATGTATCCTGATGACGAAAAGCATACCTCCTTCAGGACACCCCTAGGAGTGTATTGCTACACTGTCATGCCCTTCGGACTGAAGAATGCAGGGGCAACATATCAAAGGGCCATGAATGTCATTTTTCATCAGCAAATACGCAAAACGGTGGAATGTTATGTTGATGATATCGCGGTAAAAAGCCGCGCTAAAGGCGATCACGTAGCAGACCTGAAGGTGGTCTTCGACATCATGCGGGCTCATCAATTGAAGATGAATCCCACCAAGTCCTTCCTGGGGGTAGCCAGTGGCAAATTCCTAGGATTTGTTGTGACTTCCACAGGAATCCATTTGGACCCGGAAAAAATCCGCGCTATCCAGGAGATGCAACCCCCGAGAAACCTCAAGGAACTCAGGGGTTTACAGGGTCGATTGGCGTACATCCGCAGGTTCATCTCAAACCTCTCCGGAAGATGCCAGCCCTTCGCTAAATTGATGAAGAAGGGTGTCTCGTTCATTTGGGATGACGCTTGCCAACAAGCATTCGAGGAAATCAAGCAATACCTCACCCAACCACCAGTCCTTGCAGCTCCAGTATCCGAAAGCCGTTTCTGGTGTACGTCCGAGCAATGGATCATTCTTTAGGAGCTCTACTAGCTCAGAATGACGATCAGGGACGTGAGCAAGCAATCTACTATCTAAGTAGAACAATGATCGGAGCCGAACATCGGTATAACCCGATCGAGAAGGAATGTTTGGCACTGGTGTTCGCTATCCAGAAAATGCGACACTATCTGGTAGGCCAAACTATAAATGTCATATCAAAAGTCAACCCTCTGAGGTTACTTATGACTAAACCTTCATCGCTAAATGGCCGACTGGCAAAATGGGCCATATTGCTCTCCCAATATGAGATGCATTTTCTGCCACAAAAGGCTATTAAAGGACAAGCGGTGGCAGACTTCTTAGCTGAACACCCAGATCCGAGGGCAGTCAAACTCTACGAGGATCTCCCAGATGAAGTTGTTGAAGTCTGCCTGACTCAGACATCGTTCGAAAGTCAAGTATGGCAACTTTTCTTCGACGGTGCATCAAGAACAAGCCCGAAGGGACACATAGTAGCAGGGGTAGGAGTAATACTCGTCTCCCCACAAAATTATGTGATTCCCCGAGCCGTCTCACTGACCAAGCCTTGTTCCAATAATGTAGCGGAATACAACGCTCTTTTGATTGGGATGCAATTCGCCGATGAGATTGGCGTTAAAAATCTCGAGGCATATGGTGATTCTAAACTCATCGTCAGCCAAGTTCGCGGGGAGTACGAAGTCAGACATGAAGACTTGGTACCCTATTACAATGCAACTATTCGCATGGCCGAGGGATTTACAAGCTTCTACATCGACCATGTACCACGCAGGCAAAATGCGCACGCAGATGCACTCGCATCCCTGGCTGCCTCCTTAGCTCTTCCAGCTGGAGCAATGGAGAAGATATTCGTCTACAGCCACGACCTGTATTGCCCGAGAAATGCTCTCGAGGATTATCAGGAGTCAACGGGAGGTCGTCACCGTGAAGAAGCACTTGAAGCGTCAACCGGTCCAGAGCGTAGAGACTGGCGGTTCCCCTACATTGATTTCGTCTTATATGGCATCCTGCCTGAAGACGCCAAAGAAGCGGCTGCCATTCGAAGGAAAGCCCCCAAATTCTATTATAATGCGATTGCGCGAACATTGTATCGTCGATCGCATGACGGGATCTTACTCCGGTGCCTCTCACCAAACGAAGCACAAGAAGTATTGAAAGAGGCCCACGACGGTATGTGTGGAGCCCATCACCTGGCCCAAAACTGGCACATCGACTCCAAAGATTGGGTTACTACTGGCCTAAGATAATTGCCGATGCCGTCACTTATGCCAAGAAATGTCACGCCTGCCAAGTGCATGGTGACTTTATCCATCAAGCGCCAGGCTATCTCCACTCTACGGCCTCTACCTGGCCATTCGAAATGTGGGGCATGGACGTGGTTGGTCCTATCAGCCCGCCATCATCAAAAGGACATCGGTTCATTCTGGCGATAACCGATTACTTCTCCAAATGGGCTGAAGCCATCCCTTTGAAGGAGGTCAAGTCGTCGAACGTGATCAAGTTCGTGAAACATCACGTTATTTACCGTTTCGGCGTACCTCGGCGAATTGTCCATGACAATGGACCCCAGTTCATCAGCCAGGCTTTTCAGAGATTCTGCGCTAAGTTCAGAATCCAGAGTGTGTCCTCAACGGCATACTATCCTGCCGCCAATGGCCTCGCAGAAGCTTTCAATAAGACTATTGGCAAGCTTCTCAAGAAGTTCGTCTCGAAAAGTCAACGAGACTGGGACGACAAACTGGGTGAATGCTTATGGGCCTACCGCACAACTGTGCGAACCCCAACTAAAGCCACGCCGTTTTCTTTGGTATACGGCTGTGAGGCCGTGCTCCCATTAGAAATTCAAATTCCATCTCTACGTGTCGCCTTGACAGCGGAGATGACAACATAGGAGAAGCATCGACAGCGACTCCACGAATTGGAGGCCTTAGACGACAAGCGTCTACAAGCCCAACAGTAAATCGAGCTCTACCAAGCTCGAATCACCAGAGCTTTCAACAAGAAAGTTAAAGTACGAACTTTCAAGAAAGGCGATCTTGTCTTAGCCGTCAGAAGACCCATAGTGATGACGCACAAGACAAAAGGAAAATTCCAACCCAAATGGGAAGGACCATTTGTAGTAGAGTTAGTCTACTCAAATGGGTCATATCGCCTCATAACTTCAAATGGCGATACACTCATGGTGCCGATCAATGGCAGGTTCCTAAAGAAATACTATCCTTAGATGGTATTCTTCTGCTGATCAAGTTAAAAGTACACCTCTGGTCAAAATAAGAGGAGCTTCTTCATTGATATCCAACGCCTCCGACGGCTAAGGATAGAGGAAAATGTTGGCTTTTAAACCCAACATAAGTCTTCGACAACTCATCATGCTGAGAGGAATAGCATGGCTAGCCCGACTCAAACGGTAGTTGGTAAAGGCACCTCAAACCCGTTGACAGCTGAGGATTTGCTAAAAATCCTAAGGGACACGTTCCCATTTGATCCGACGCCCCCGACGGCTAAGGATAGAGGAAAATGTTGGCTTTTAAGCCCAACATAAGTCTTCGACAACTCATCATGCTGAGGGGAATAGCATGGCTAGCCCAACTCAAATGGTAGTTGGTAAAGGCACCTCAAATCCGTTGATAGCTGAGGGTTTGCTAAAAATCCTAAGTGAACGTAGCTCCATTCCTTCCTCCAAATCCCCTACCAATTCTCATCCACAGAATGGTAGGTCTACAAAATACAACCATTACTAAGTTAACACTATACCTCTGGTAATGAGAAACCCCTTGTAGAGTACAAATCTTGCTTGTCAAATCTTGCTTGTCAACTCTACATTTTGCCAAGTTAACACTACACCTCTGGCACTTCAAATCTCACTTGTCAATTCTCACCAATAGAATGACAGGTCCTCAAAATTGCTCTTATCATGAGGCAATTTTTGTCAAGTTAATATCACACCTCTGACAAATTACTGTTAAAGTTCAACACCACACCTCTAAACAGTAATCAAGTTTCTGCCAGGTTTAATATTACACCTCTGACAGTCACTCTTCTTCAGACTTCCATATCGAAGCTGAAATGGATGATGCTAAGTTAACACCACACCTCTAGCATCCAAGTCATTGCTAAGTTCAACAATACACCTATAGCTATGACTTTCCCTCGGACTTCCTTATCCAAGCCGAGATGACCAATGCTAAGTTCAACGTTACACCTCTAGCATTCCCTCATTGTCAAGTTAAACATTACACCTATGACAGTGACACTTCTGAGTTAAGTTAATATCACACCTCTGACTCACATCCTTGTCAAGTTAACATTACACTTCTGACAAGACCACTTTCAACCCGTTAAGTTAATATCACACCTCTGACGGTAACAAACTTTCCTAGATTCCCCACGAGTCTAGTCCCACTTGTTATTCTCTTCAGCAGAATAACAAGTCTACCTAAAAACATTGTTAGGTTAATACTACACCATCAACAGTGTTCCCCTCAAATCCCCAGTTGAGCTCAATCAAGTTAATCCCAAACACTTGATAAAAGTTCACCCTCCCTGGGGGTACCAATTTTACTTGTCGCTTTCTCTTATAAAGTGGCAGGTCCACCAAAAATTATTTCATCTCTGTCAAGTTAATATTATACCTCTGACAGTACTGTGAGAGTTCCTGAAATAGGATCTTTCCCTCCAAAGCTTGACTTGTTGAGATTATCATCATAATTTTTGACAAAGTCAGAGATTCTTTGCTTCTATGGGTCTAAGACAAAAAGTTCAAGACAAGGAAAGAGGCAAAAAGAAAAGTGTCACTTTTATTTATTTCCAAACATATGAAAGTGATACAAAATGCTCTCTTATACAATAAGATTGAGTGTTACAATTAAGGAGTACAAAGAAGTCCCTCTCTCTTAGAGGTTGCACTCACTCCTTATAAGTCGCGTCTGATTCCAAGTGCGCGATGTTTTGTGGCTACAATAGAAGCTGGTTACACCACGATGCATGATGTAAACATCGAAAGCGCCCTAGCTGACTAAGCTAAGAGCAATGGTGTTCTTGAGGTCCGGTGGCAGCAGAAAGTCCTGCAACCCTTCGTTCATGAACATCTCTTCCCCCAGCAGACCATCCAGCAGACATGACGAGTCCTTGATGTGACTTCTGGAGTGGGAGAGGAAGAGGATCTTGTCCGCCACCACAACCGCCGGAACCCTCATCGCCGTCATGCATAGCCTGACCATCTCTTGCCAGCAGGCATGAATGGCGAAGCAGATCTGAAGAGACCTTGGCGAGGGTTGGGTCCTCATCAGAGACGTAATATACTCTCTTATAGGTGACGAGGACCATAATATACTCTCTTATAGGTGAACATCGAACAAGTTCGCCGGCCAAAGCATCCTTCCAGGGGCCCAGCAAACCAGCAAGTCTACCTGCAAGGAATGAAACAAAGGAATCAGAACAATCTGCAACTTAGAATGTTTCAACAGAGAAAACTAAGTCGCAAATGCAGACTGCAGACGCGGGAATGATCCACGCAGCCAGCCAAACAGACGCGGGAATGACCCACGCAGTGAGCCAAACTGCTGCGTCAGCAGAGACAAACGCGAATCAAACACGGTCTCATTCCGCGCCTAAGTCGAAAGCACAGACGCCGAAAGTTGCCATCTCCTTGTTGAGTGAACAAGAGTTGCAAGGCTCGGGTCTGAAACCTTTTTGGAATTCGTCCAAAGCAGTGGCTATAAAACGCGCCAAGATAGTGGCTTTGAAATGCAAGCTTTGTGAACAAAGCCAGCGCCAAGTGCCAAAGACCCTGCACTCGCGTCCAGAGAAGTTGGCGGCGCAAATTCCAGAAGGAATGCACCAACTCATACTTCATGGGAAAATTCCAGATAGTGATGATGCCAAAGTACAGGCCATGGTAGAATAAAATATCATGGCTAATCGGGACGGCGTACCAACAGAGGCCTCTACCAAGAGTCGGGCTCTCCGCGTCCAAACGCGGACATGAAAGGCGATCAAAGAGACGCTTCCGTTTGAAGAGACCAAACAGAAGCATGAAAGCTCTGGGTCATCTTCATCCACAGAGGCACCTTCATCCATGGAGGCAAGCCCCTGATAGGGTTCTTGAAGAGAGAAGGCAGAGTCCCTTAGAGTACTCGTTCTCAAACAGAGCACAGTCTGAGCAGCCGCTATTAGAAGAAGAGGGTTAGCCCTATTTATAGGCAGACCCTAATAACTGCTAGTAATGGTGCATTGATCAGAACCGTCGCGCACGACTGTCAAAGCCCAATGGAGGACTGACGCGTGGAGCGTCGCTTTGGGAACCGTCGCAGACGCCGGTTTCCAACCGCCAGCGCCGGTTTTGCATTAAAGAGCGTTAAAACGCCCAAGTCCAATGAAAAATTGACGCGTGGACAACCGCCTTGGAAAACAACGGATGACCCGGTTTCCCAAACGTCGGTGAAGACTTGACGTCCAATCGTCAGTGAAGACTTGACGGTCAAAGATCTCACAAAATCTTTAAGTCAGGCTGCATCAAACGCAGACAGCAAAGTCGCGTCCGGCTGCATTAAACGCAGATGGGAAAGCCGCGTCTAAGAATCCGCGTCACCGTTCTCAAATTAAAAGGCATTCACCCGCGCTTTAAAGGAGCGTCCACGTGACTCAAAATCGCGTCCTTTCAGCAAACAATGCTGCGTCCCTCGCGTCTGCCCCATCTGCGTCTTACTCAGCGAGACCAATTCGAGGTTCACTCTGTGATTGACGCTGCGTCTCATCAAAAGGACTTAGTGAAATCTAAGTTCCTATGGAATGATGACCGCGTCTCACCCTGCCGCGTCTCATCAAAAGGACTTAGTGAAATCTAAGTTCCTATGGAATGATGACCGCGTCTCACCCTGTGATTGACGCCGCGTCTCAGCAAAAGGACTTAGTTCTATCTAAGCTCCTACGGAATGATGACCGCGTCTCACTCTATGGAATCAATGCCGCGTCTCATCAAGAAGACGTAGAGTCTACGTCGCGTCTCATTGAAAGAACTTAGTCTCGCCTAAGTTCAATCTTCACAGCCAGTGATCAGGAAGTTGAATTCATCCACAGCTAAACAAAGAAGATGGAACAAAAACTTCAAAAACTTTTATTATATCGAAAATAGTAAAAGTGGATACAAACACTCTAACAGAGTGTCATCTTCTTTACAAAAAAAAAGGGGGGGGAAGAAGGGGAAACGGCTAAAGTCCCGATCCGGCAAAGAACGGATACGTTCCCTGAGGCGATGCATCTCGTGCTGACGTGCCTTCTCAGCCTCCATCATGGCTTGGACCCGCAGCTCCTCTTCAGATAGGAAGGGTTTTGCAGCCAGCTGCGCTCGCAAAGATTCCACCTTGGAAGAATGTAGAGACAGACTCTCTTCAGCTCGCGCTTTAACCGCCTGTTGCCCCGCAAGTTCCTCTTTGATGGTAATAAGCTTCTTCTCATTGATCGCAAGCACAGCTTCTGCCTTGGCAATGGTGTCCCGAGCCTTGGCAATGGTGTCCTGAGCACTGATGATGACGTGCTCCGTGCTCTGCATGACAATCTCGGATTCCCTTGAATCGTCAGTTAGTTTCTGACATTCAGCCTGGGAATATTCGAGGCTGCGGATCTCTGCATCTATTTGTGCCTCTGCCTCCTGTCGCTCTTATTCTTGAGCAGCTAAGAGCCAGGCTAGGGTGGCCTGGGCCTCACTAGAAGAGCTGGCATTTTCCAAAGACTTCAGCTCGTGCAGGTCGTCTCCCAGTTGCTCCACCACCCGCAGACATGCCTGGGCAAGTGAGGGGCCTCCGGTTAATTCGACGTTCTCGGCCAGATTTCTGAGAAGCGTCCGGGCAAAATTGAAGGAGCTGCTTCCACGTAAGATGAGGTCAATACATGATCCCATCGAAGCAAAGAATTGTTGCACCATCTGGCGTGCCAGTTCCCCCATATCGTCACCACCTGGGAAGCTTCCCGACCCCTTTTCTGTCACGGTGCAAGCCGGCTCTTTTTGCGCAAGAGTCGTGCTGACCGTCGATACGTCAAAAGCGAGACCGACCACTGGCGCTTCCGGGGGTGTTATCTCTGCAGGAACTTCCACAGCTAATGATGGCGCAACCACTTCAGAAGCTTCAGCCGAGACCTGAGCTGCGTGGCCTTCTGGAAGGGTACCGACCGTCGGACTCTCCATTTGAGCCCCCTCAGTTCTCTCTGCAAGTTATTGTGACATTAGCCACAAAGGAGAAAAGCGAAACATTTAATATATCAGAACTTCCTTACCATCTGGGAGGTCCAGAGACGCCGAATCCTTGGGCAAGTCCTGCGGAGTGGAAGTCTCCCTAGCTTCAATAGTAACCCCTTCACCCGGCAGAGTGGGTTCTTCCCCGGCCTTAGGGGTTGCCTCCTCTTCCGGCAAAGGAGAAACCTCCCCGGCATCAGTAGTTGCCCCTGCTGGAGTTATCTCGGCAACTAAAGCCGTAACCCCTTCTGGCTGGGTCAACTCTTGTACCATCTCCTCGATCTGCGAGGAGGATGCGGCTTCGACGTTCTCAGCCAATCCTGCAACATAAAAGGGAGAATGTTAAGGTCTCTTCTTCAAAATTAAAAGGGAAAGCAGGTCAAAAGGTGAAAAGAGTACCTCCAACGGGAATAATCGCCAGCTGTGATACCGTTGATGGCTCACCCCCATATAGTTCTTCCTCTGAAATATGGGAGAACTTACTCGGATCAGGAGGAGCGGGTTCATCACCGTAGTCAACATCGTCTTCAAAATCGCTTTCCCCTGAGAGTGAGGAAGACGATAGCGCCTCGCGCAAAACCTCTGCAGCTGGAGCCTTGTCACCAATTACCCCAGTAGTAGGACTGGGGTCAGCCATCCGAGGACTGGAAATGAAGACAGAAGGAGACCCGGGCTGTTGAGCTGAGGAAGACTTGGGCTGAGCTGAGATCCCAGGGATCTTGACATTGCCTCCGCTCATTATATCAACCTCTAGCTGCTCATCCTCGTCAGTGGCGGCGGATCGATCAACGAGCTCCCCTTCCTCCGCAGACCCGTGGCCTCTGCTAAGTGACCTGGGAACACGGACTAGAGGAGTTTCTTCTTCAGCTATCTCTTCCTCCCTCAGTGCCTCAACGACAGCAGGGATCTCTTCAGATCGAGAGACTTCGGTTGTCAAGTCTCTTCGAACCTTCTTCGGAGCGGGTTCAGCAGTGGGAGTAGAGCCTTGACGACGCTTGCTCACCTCCTGTCGAGACTTAGTTGCTTGCGGCTCTGCCCTAGTCGCTTGTGGCTCCGCCCTTGGTGGTCGTGGCTCCATGGCTCGTGGCTCCCTTCTCATTCTTCGCCCGACCTCCTTTTGGGCCTTCAGGTACTGTTCCACGAGTTTCGTCGGTTTACTAGAATCCGTCCTTGCCTCGAGACTTGCATTGATGCTCTCGATGCATGAAGACGCCGGAAAAAAGTCTGGTGTTTGGATGGCCTGGGAGTACCAAGTGTAGAAGCTGAAGCTCGTACGGCACTTGGGCCCTTCGAGAGGTAGACGGAAAGTTACTCCCGTCCCTCCAGCCACACTATAGTACCAGGCCCGGGCACCCTCGAACAGGTTCCCTTCGAAGGCGAGTCGAGCATTGGGGTTCCCGACATAGAGCTGATCATAGCCGAACTGTCGAGCGAAGTGATTCGGCATGTACGGCTCAATGGTGCATGACGTCCCTTGCCGGAAAAGCACATATCCAGGCCGGATATTGAGCAACCACCAGAAGGCTCCCGCGGATAACCTCGTGAAGTCATCTGGGCCAACAGAATCAACAAGTAGATCCCCGAGAGATGCACCAGGGATCTGGGGGAGGCAGCGATTGAGCTGGTAGTTCGCAGGGTCTGAAAGGCACTTCCGGACGTAATATATATAAGGATCACGCCATTTCGAACCCTCCAACCGCTGTACAAAAGGGACAGAACTCTCCCTCCAACGCACCGCCGTCATCAAGGAAGGGCAATGCATCACGTACCAAGCCATGAGGTACGTGTAAGGCAGCTCGACACGAGGGTTGGGACGCTTCACCGTCGGACTCCCCTCTGAGTCAACATACGGCTTTCCCTCGGAGTCTGCAGTTTTCGGTGGCTCGCAGAAACTCTTAGTGAGCGCCCGCAGCCCGCTCTGAATACCAGCCGCCACGGCCGGGAGAAGGGCTATGGGGTTGCCATGAGCCAGGAGCACCGCCGGGTACACCACGTCAGCAACAATGACTTCATGTGGCAGCGTGGGCATCACACAGCGCTTCAGCCACAGCATCAGAAAGCCCGCCAACAGCGCCCGATCGGAGATAGGGGTCCGGGCTTGATGGTGAAAGTTCTCAAAAACCAAGTCAGGGTCGAAACCATCCTCATTCGACTCCGTGGTGTAGAAACTGTCAGAAGCCTGGTCGATCCTGTCTTCAACCTCCCTGTCGGAGCTGGGAGCCAATCGAGTTATCCGATGGTCTTTGGTGTTGACGTTGTTGAACAAGTAACTGGCCCAAGACAGTTGCTTGACTCCCTGCGACCGCCATTTGGTTATCTGGCCGCAAATGTGGAAGTGACATAGCACTTCCCAGTAGGTCTCATATATGAGGGGAAACTCCTCCTTCAAATGGTGAAGCTCCACCGTGGTCGGGACATATTCCTCATAGGGAATGTCCCCTGTCGACAGCCCCGAGACCTCATGCAGCTCGTGCAGAGCAAGGCCCATCTCCCCGACCGGAGTGAAGAACGTCCCCGTCAAAGAATTATAACGCTCTAGAATCCCGAAGAAGTTCTGAGAGCTTTGAGGGATCCCCCACTGCACGGCTCTGACCGCTGGGTACAGTCCCACACGCTTTAGCAGATCCCCGAGCTCGGTGAGGACAAAGCCGACCATCCTGCCCACCAATAGTTCTCCGTGGAACGGACCCACCCCGGTGCACGGAACCCAACGGGATAATCACCCTCCGCTTCCATGAATGCGTTGAGGAAGGTAGTGCCAAGTTGTGGTATCTCCCCAGCCGGAACCTCAGACTTGCGCGACCCAGGGAAAAGGCCGATAACTGACCTGTCATGGCTATCATGACGGTGCACTTTGTGGGAGCCCAAATCACCGAGAGTAATCTCAGGGACATATCGAGAGAGGTCCCATTCCATCTTCCGAGGGACGGACATGTGCTGGAAGTAGGACAGCGGGAACATCCTCTCCATGTTCGGAAGAAAGAATCTTCCACCCCTTATTTGACGGAGCCATTTGTAAGTCCCGTCATATACGCTATGGCCGCCATCGTGGATACGATCTCCGAAGAAGAAGGCAGGCTTCTCCAGTTTGATGCCAGCATCCGTTGCAAATGCTGCATCAGTCATAAGCACCCGAAGAGTCCTCATGTCAACATTCGAGAGCCTCTCCCCACGAGCCTGCGACTTGTCAGCTGTCACAGGAACAGTCCTCTGTAACACAAAGGTCAAGTCCCGGTCAGCACCCCCTAAATGTCCAAAGTGGCGCTTCTTGGCGAGTGAAGTAGCAGGGCGTGGCGCTGCAAAAAGAAAAGGACACTTAGTTAGATACTCTATCAAAAGCAAGAAAAAAAATGCTAAGTGTTCATAATCCGAACGCAGAAGAGACACTGGACGCAGGAATTATCAAATCCGCGTCCAGACCTGCGCATCCACGCAGAAGAGACACTGGACGCAGGAATTATCAAATCCGCGTCCAGACCTGCGCATCCACGCAGAAGAGGCACTGGACGCAGGAATTATCAAATCCGCGTCCAGACCTGCAGGATCGGCGTCTCCACAACATTCTCCTTGATGTCACTTCTGGGGTGCGAAAAGAAGGGAGTTATCCACCTTAACCCTTCCATCACCATAATCGCCAGAAGTTAAGGAGGGTAACTCCCTTCCTTTCACATCCCCAGATGTCAAAGTGCTTGGACTCGGGTGCCAGATTCATCAAAATCAACAGCTGACGAAACAGAACGCAAGGATCAAATCCGCGTTCTGTAAACTAAGTCCGTGTCTGAACCCTTCACAATTAGAAAATATTCTAAGTGAAGAATCTGAAGCGCAGGACCCAATGGCGCGAGGGTCCAAACCCGCGTCATGGTTATCAACCCAAAGACTGCGTCTGGGAATCAAACACGATTTAAATTCGTGTGTTAAGGGTTCTTAAAGGTTCTGTGAACTTCCTTTAATGGCGAAACTTCCGCCTAAAAGGCATTTACCTTGGAGACCTTGGAGAACAACATCCTGCGCAGAGGAGGAGTGATTAAGACGAGAAAGGTGTATGTAAATGTGTTCGATGTATCCTTCCTATCTCCGCTATAGCATAAGGCTATACCGAGTCGATTCTCAGGGAGAGCTAGCGATAGAAGCGTTACGGTCCGTAGTGAAGAAAGTAAACGAAGTGTCTTCTATGCTTATAAGAATAAAACAATCATTGAACAAGAAATGAAAGAATGGATGAATATGTTCATGATGGAAAGTGGAAAAGAAATCAAGATCAAGATTGGATTTGGACTAACAACTAAAAAGAATGAAAACTTGAAGAATCAAACCATGACTAGCTTACCTTACTACCTTACCAATACTTACTAAACTCCATGATAGTGAAGGCGTGCCTCATGTTGTCACTTCATCGGCGTAGGTTTCGTCTTGCGTGTTGATCTAATTACTTTCTCATGTAGATGAAGGGTGGTTTAACCCATCGGAGAAGAGAAGACCATCCAACTTGCAAGATGAACTATAGCAATCACCCATGAGTTAGTGAAGATGGCAAGGCTAGTGGTTAGCTAGTACATGATAGAAAAATTAGCTACAAGCCATTAACAAATAAAAGCAAAGCATGAAGTAAAATTGCAAGGAATAAAAGCATGAATTAAAGAAAGCAAGTAAAGAAAGCAATTAAACTAGAACCAAGCTCAAGTAGAGGAAGGAGAATGGATGAATCCTTGTTGCTTCAAGTTGTCACACCTTGATTACACAAGCTCTCTCTCTCACAATCTCTCTCTTTTACAAAGTATCTAGGAAGAAGAAGAGGGACTAAAGAACTAAACCTAGAGAAAAACCTATGAAAATTACAACAACTAACAATTTCTCCTCTCTTCTCTCTTCAGTTTTTGCTCGCAGGTCCAAATGCAGTATTTATAGGCACAGAGAGAACTCTCCAGAAGACGAACAGGTGGCCAAAATCTGGGATTGAATGGCCCAGATTTTGCGGTGGATCCGCGGCAAGGCGCGGCACTTTTGTGGCCGTTGGATCCCAAATTTTTGTTACAAGTTTGTTACGAGGTTGTTATCCACGTGGCCTTCTAGAATCTTCAGTTGTTACGCGGATCTCTCTGGATTCTGATTTCAAATTTGGGCTTTATCTTAATCTTGGATTTAATCCCTTTAATTATTGCTAATTAAAGTGATTATTGGGCTATCTCTCCATTAGAGTGTGTTCCTGCAAATATATAGAGAAGATGAGTAAAAATCATATATTTATTAACTAAATGCATGGGAATTATGTGGTAAAATATGCAACATTGTGTACCAATCACACCCCCACACTTATTCTTTTGCTCGTCCCGAGCAAAACAAAGAAAAAGAAAAGAAAATCCTAACTACCAATTTTATTACACCACTTTCGCAGGTGACGCGATTGCACTGAGCGTGTGCAACAAGCCGTTAAACCTCTAGGTTACCCTAGAGGAGGAGTGTTGTCTCCTGAGGGTTTTCAGCGGATTACACCCACAAAATCCATAAAGAAAGAAAACAAATGTTAGTATTTTGAAAACGCATTTTGAAAGAGAGACAAGTTTACGAACTATTTTTGCAAAAATATAAGTGATCTTAGGTCATAAGTCCACCTATAATCATTCTTTCTTAAACTTAGTATCCATGCAAGATCTTGTTTTTAATTAAGGTAAGAATTCAAAATTGGATTGAATATTTTATCTTTCATAAAACCTAGATAATATGCACACCGTGCTTGTGAAGATTTCTGGGATTTCAACTCCAACCATCAAGCCATTTATTTATATATATATATATATTTTTTCTTTTATTTTTCTTCCCTTAGTCTAGGCT
Organism: Agave tequilana; assembly: GCA_038442645.1. Classification (NCBI taxonomy): domain Eukaryota; kingdom Viridiplantae; phylum Streptophyta; class Magnoliopsida; order Asparagales; family Asparagaceae; genus Agave; species Agave tequilana. The sequence continues at coordinate 80,194 of JAVJIF010030158.1, read as the reverse complement.
TTCTAGTTTACCCTTGTAGCGAGCCTTTAACCGATGACTCCCAAACCAGACGGTCTTAGGGCACCAGATGAGAAAACATCCCTCGGGTTTAAGGTCTCGAGTAAAAAAGGCCACATAACTAAGGGGGATTATTTATTTCCTTTACCACCGTTAGGCGTGAATAATCATGCTTCTTGAGGCACAATTCTCCAGCTTAATAGGTGATGTTTTATTTATATATATATATTTTCTTTTTCTTTTATTTATATGGCATTTTGGTCTTTGTCTCCATCCCAAGAAATGTGTAAGTGTAAAGTGCATATTATCTAAGGCAAAAAATTCAAGATAAAAATATCTCACCAATTTTTCTTACTTAGCCTATAATTTCCAACAAGATCTATTATTTCAACTAGGTTTAAGATGTCATAATTAAGGTTTTCTTAATTTCTAAGATACATCTTAATTTTATTAAAAATAGATCAAAACTTTGTCTCTTTTTTTTCAAAAAGTTTTTTTTTATTATATTTATTTCTAAAAAGAAGTGTAAAAGAAAGAAAATCTAAAAACTCTATGTTAGTAAACCCTCCCCCACACTTATTTCATGCATTGTCCTCAATGCATCATGATATATGTATGCATGAAACAAAATAGAGAGGGAAGGAAAAAAAATTACCTTAAGGTGGTGGTTCCGGTGGTGGTCTGATTGGTCCACGAAACATGGCCCAATCAATTTTACGTTGGGTTTTCAGGAACCCACCAAAAGTATCATGAATATGACCCACTAAAAAGATAAATCCTTGAAAGATTTTTATTAAGTACATGACCCCATCTAATTTCCATTTTTTCCAAATAAATTCGGAGTCAAATTTATCAAAGCCCTTGTCCCAGAATGATATATGAAATGACAGAACAGTTGTCTTGGACTCAGGAAGAACCGACTCAGGAAGGTGACTGGAATCAAGTAAAGGTTCAGGAGTCATAGTGAATTCTGGAATTGGGTCCAAGTCAAGAAATGGAAATTCAAGTCCACAATCATTTCCCCAGATGGAATGTGACTATCTAAGATTAGTGATTCAAGTTCTGGAGGGTTGGGAATCAAAACTGACTCTAAAATGTTACTCAAATTGGGTAACAAAATAGGAGTTAATAATGATTCAGGTATTTGAACTAAATCACAAACTTGAGGGTCAAAGTCACATTCCATATTGAGTTCAATTCCACAAAAATGAGAACTTGCCAATTTATCAATGGGATCTTCAAAAAGGTATAATTGGTCAAGTTCGACATGATCCTTAAAGATGGGTGATTCAACGTCATTGTGAATTGGGAAAGGATCCAATGTCGACTCCGGGGAAAGATTGAAATCAGGTAAAGATACCGGAGTCATTATTGAATCAGAAAGAAGGATCGAATCACTAAGTTGGGGTTCAAGATCATATTCTTCATGGAGTTCAATTCCACAAAAATGTGATGCCAATTTATCAATGGGACTTTCAAAAGTATGGAATTGGTCAAGTTCAATATGATCATCATAAGAGATTGGTGATTCAATTTCACAATGGACAGGCACTGGATCCAATACTGACTCGGGAAATGGAGTGAAATCAGGTGAAGACACCGGAGTCATTATTGAATCAGGAAGGAAAATTGAATCATCAAGTGGAATTTCAGGATCATATTCACACTCAAGTTCAATTTCAGAAAAAGAAAAACTTGCCAAAATGTCAGAATTTTGGACAAGTTCAGGTGATTGTGCTGAAATTGAATCTGGATTTCCAAGACTACATGACTCATCTTCTTTAATAGAGTGGCTAGTGACATTAGAAATAGGATGAGAATGAAGAGTTTGGATCATCAACTCTATGTCACGATTTCTAGCATTTTGAGCATGAGTCATTTCTTCAAGCATCTTTCCATAATTGATGACTTCATTGTTTTGATGGAAAGATGAAGTATTGTCTTGGAAGTGATATTGAAATTTTGAGTCCATCAAATTTGGGATTTGTGTTTGGACTCACGCATACTCATTTCCAAAATTGATGGTCTTTTATTTTGGACTGGTGGAACTGAGTATGTATCATGAAAATGTGGTGGAATTGGAGAGGCTAATTTGGTCTTAAGTTGTTGCTCTGCCTCTAGTAGATTGGCTTCTATCCTCTTTTGGAACTCAGATTTTTCTTCAATGGGAGGTCCAGAAAAAGGAATATATGAAGCAGAATCGGAGAATGAATATTGTGGATATTGTGGACTAGGTGGATATTGTGGACAAGGAGGTTGATAATTAAACTCGGGGGACTGGAATCCCCAATTACTCGGTGAAGAGTTGAAATCATTATGGAAATCATAGTTATTAGATGGGGGGTATGGGTCGTATTGATTCGGATAAGGCCAACCCGGTGTATGTGGTTGGTGCATATTGTAAAACACCGGGTTGGAATTATCCGAATATGAAGTTGGTGTGAAATATGGATTATTATTAGGATGGAAATAATTGTTGAATGCCATATCACACAAAAAATCACAAACAAAAAGAAAAATCAAACAACAAACAAAAAGAAAAGAAAAAAAATCAAAACCAAGCCAAAAGAATGGTTGACCTAGACCTAGACGACTCCTAACTGATTAGATCGTCCACGGGAGGTTTAGTGTAGACGTAGACCACAAGTTAATCAGCCAGGGAAGGGCAAGGTTGGTGGGAGGTTTTCCGTCAGAGACGTTCCTTAATTAAGTAACCAGCAACCTTCGGGCTTTCGGCCCTCAATCCCTTTCCTAGACACTGATTTTGCAAGAGTCTATTTCCAACACTTTTCCCCCTTAGGATAATCTCCTAGATGAGTCCGAGATGTCCCTAGGGCCAACGTCTATTTTTTTATTAAATTAGGCTTGGGTTAGTGAGTGCTGGGATGGTGGTTTTTGGGCTAAGGAAAAGGTAATGAAATCCCCCACCTTATCTTATTTATGGGTTATGCCCTTAAAATTGAATTGTGCAAGTATACAAAAATATATAACTAGAATTCACTCAAAGCATGAAAATCAAGCAAGAGATGATTCCTAGTCTACATGCAATGCGAAACGTACCTTGCCTCCAGCACTCTTCAACAGTAAAAGTAAAGAATTGAAAGACACATGCCTAAAAATGCAAATGTCTAAACAATTTTTAACAATTTCAACCAATTTTTTTACTGTTGATTAATTTAGCAGGTAATAGGTGAAAAATACAGGATTTCAAGTATAGCAGCAGATGTATTTTGCAGAATCAGAGCTCCTGCAGAAAAATTGTAAGTAGTTCACTCAGAATTGCCGCAGATCTGCGGCAAAAACCCAGAATCCGCGGCAAAACTGAGGGATCCTGGTCTCTGCTTTCGAGAGCAGAGGCCCAGGTCCACTTATATGTATACTGCAATGCAAATTTTTCTGTTTTCTTCTCCTGTAACCTGCAACAGAGAAGAAGATTCGTTTAGTTCTTCACTTTAAAGAAAATCCGTTGCTCTCCCCGGCAACGGCGCCATTTTGATTAAGACGAGAAAGGTGTATGTAAATGTGTTCGATGTATCCTTTCCTATCTCCGCTATAGCATAAGGCTATACCGAGTCGATTCTCAGGGAGAGCTAGCGATAGAAGCGTTACGGTCCGTAGTGAAGAAAGTAAACGAAGTGTCTTCTATGCTTATAAGAATAAAACAATCATTGAACAAGAAATGAAAGAATGGATGAATATGTTCATGATGAAAAGTGGAAAAGAAATCAAGATCAAGATTGGATTTGGACTAACAACTAAAAAGAATGAAAACTTGAAGAATCAAACCATGACTAGCTTACCTTACTACCTTACCAATACTTACTAAACTCCATGATAGTGAAGGCGTGCCTCATGTTGTCACTTCATCGGCGTAGGTTTCGTCTTGCGTGTTGATCTAATTACTTTCTCATGTAGATGAAGGGTGGTTTAACCCATCGGAGAAGAGAAGACCATCCAACTTGCAAGATGAACTATAGCAATCACCCATGAGTTAGTGAAGATGGCAAGGCTAGTGGTTAGCTAGTACATGATAGAAAAATTAGCTACAAGCCATTAACAAATAAAAGCAAAGCATGAAGTAAAATTGCAAGGAAATAAAAGCATGAATTAAAGAAAGCAAGTAAAGAAAGCAATTAAACTAGAACCAAGCTCAAGTAGAGGAAGGAGAATGGATGAATCCTTGTTGCTTCAAGTTGTCACACCTTGATTACACAAGCTCTCTCTCTCACAATCTCTCTCTTTTACAAAGTATCTAGGGAAGAAGAAGAGGGACTAAAGAACTAAACCTAGAGAAAAACCTATGAAAATTACAACAACTAACAATTTCTCCTCTCTTCTCTCTTCAGTTTTTGCTCGCAGGTCCAAATGCAGTATTTATAGGCACAGAGAGAACTCTCCAGAAGACGAACAGGTGGCCAAAATCTGGGATTGAATGGCCCAGATTTTGCGGTGGATCCGTGGCAAGGCGCGGCACTTTTGTGGCCGTTGGATCCCAAATTTTTGTTACAAGTTTGTTACGAGGTTGTTATCCACGTGGCCTTCTAGAATCTTCAGTTGTTACGCGGATCTCTCTAGATTCTGATTTCAAATTTGTGCTTTATCTTAATCTTGGATTTAATCCCTTTAATTATTGCTAATTAAAGTGATTATTGGGCTATCTCTCCATTAGAGTGTGTTCCTGCAAATATATAGAGAAGATGAGTAAAAATCATATATTTATTAACTAAATGCATGGGAATTATGTGGTAAAATATGCAACATTGTGTACCAATCAAGGAGCTGCCCTCCGGGCCTCGGCGACGGTCGCCTTTGAAGAAGAAGCAATCGGCTTGGTCTTGGGAGCCATGGCCAATTCGATCCGAGGTTCAAACAGATGAACTGAAGAGGAAGTTCTCTTTCTTAATCTTATCAGCGAGTGCGTTCGGAGAAGAAGAGGAATCCTCCCAACTGTAGCCTTTTATAGGCACAGGGATTCGCGAAGATATGCAGCGTATTCTGCAGCGAATCTCTGTTCGACGCGTGGAACAGAATCACTTTAACGCACAGAGAAGATCATGCGCCACGACTCTGCCCGAACCGTCGCTAGACACGTGGCACGGATCATTTAATGAGCCAAGAAATCCGCGCGCCAAAAGGTAAAATCCCGTCGGTTCCCCAGGCCAACTGGCAGCGCAATCATGACGTAACACGGACTCGCACCCGACGGCCATGTCTCTTCGATGGCTATGCCCCGTCAGCATCGCCATAAATGCGCCCAGACAATCGCATCTATATTCAAAAGATGCGTCTCTCCGGAGTTCGCGTCTTCAGCTGAACATCGCGTCTGCCTTATGAAGATCAGTCGCGTTTTCATTACCAAAAGGTCGCGCCTTACTAAGAAGTCGCGTCTTTAAAGCAGCCTCGTCTCCGCTTTTCAAAAAGGAACCCGCGTTCAGTCCCTGCTTCTGCGAATCAGTTCAACATTACACTGACACAAGCAGACGACCAACCACTCCTGGCTTAAAGCGCGCCAGTGACAGACTAAAAGCAATCGGGGAGGTTTAGACTGTGCATCTAGACACTCAACATGATCAACTCTGGGGGCTTCAAAGAGTTCAACAGTACACTCACGAAGACCAACTCCAGATAAGATTAAACCCGGAGCATCAACAGTCTAGTCATGAAGGCGAACTCAGCTAGAGTCCAAAGTATTTCGAAATCCGTCCCAGTTAACTGCGGAATATCGAAAACTTTGGAGGGGGTTCTGTAGGCTGTCTAAAAATCACCAAGACAAGCCACCAAAACGCAGAGATCCAAGATCCAGGCGCAAGGCTAAATGTGACAATCAAGACGCGAAAGTCCAAACCCGCGTCTCAGCATCAAGGCGCGTTGGCTCAACGCCCACATCAAGGCGCGTTGGCTCAACGCCCGCGTCTCCGCATCAAGGCGCGTTGGCTCAACGCCCGCGTCTCAGCATCAAGGCGCGTTGGCTCAACGCCCGCGTCTCAGCAACAAGGTGCCCGCACCTTGGTTGTAACCACCCCGATTATGGTGCCATCCACCGCCCATGTAGCGGGGAAGTTGGCCCTCATCGTGGAGCACTTTTAGGGGGCACGATCACCCCCTAAAAACCCTATAAATAGTCCCGTCACTATTGAAAAGAGGGCGGATTTTTTTGGAGAAGAAAAAGGGAGGATTTTTCTTGGGTCGGATCCTAGGGGACTTTTGGCGATAAAAGAAAAAGGAGAGATCATTGATTGTAATCCAATATTGCATATTTTACCTCATAATTCCCATGCATTTAGTTAATAAATATATGATTTTTACTCATCTTCTCTACATATTTGCAGGTACACACTCTAAAGGAGATAAAGCCAATAATCACTTTAATTAACACTAATTAAAGTGATTAAATCAAAGATTAAGATAAGCCTCAAGATTTGAAATCAAGATCTAGAGAGATCTGCGTAACAACTGAAGATTCTAGATGGCCACGTGGATAACAAACTCGTAACAAGATCTCAACAGAAAGCGGAGATCCAACGGCCATTACTTTGCCGCGCAAAGCCAAATCCAGCCGCAGATCTGCGGCAGATCTGGGGCATCTGAGCCCCAGATTTCGTCCACCTGTCCGGGTTCTGGAGAGTTCTTCCTGTGGCCTATATATACTTCACTTGGACCTGCGAAAAAAGACTGAACAGAGAAGAGAGAGAGATTAGTGTAAAGCTTGTAATTTTGTTAGTTTTTCTAGGATTTTTGTAGCTCTCTATGATCTTCCTCTCCCTAGAAATTCTGTAAAGAGAGAGTTTGTAAGAGAGAGAAAGCTTGTATTCATCAAGGAGTGACAACTTGAAGCAATCAAGGATTGATCCATTCTCTTCTCTCTACTCTTGCATTTTCTAGTTTACTTGTTTTCTTTACTTGCTTTCTTTATTTCCTTGCAATTTAATTCATGCTTTGTTTTGCTTTTGTAATGTCTTGTAGCTAATTCTTTCTCCATGTACTAGCTAACCACTAACCTTGCTAACTACTAACTCATGGGTGATTGCTTTATTTCATCTTGCAAGTTGTATGGTCTTCTCTTCTCCGATGGGTTTCTTTCATTTCTTGGCAAGTATCTTGTTGTAATTCTCCATATGATTCATGTGTGCCTCATTTAGAGCCTTGTCTTTGAACAAGTGCCTTGATGGAACATGGAGATGGATCACCAATATGCTATTTGATGTACAACTTCTTTATGTCCATTAATGAATGTTGTATGTTCTTCATTTGCATCCCTTGAGTGTATCTCTTTTGATTCCATTATTGAAAGTCTATCTTGTAGGCCTATGACCATCTATGGAGGCTACAAGACAAGTCCAAGAATGATCCCCCATCATCCTAGTGGGAAAGTAATTAGACCAACACGCAAGACAAATCCATGCCGATGAATCAACATGAGGCACGCATTCACTATCACGGAGTTTAGTAAGTTTTAGCAAGGTAGTAAGGTTAGCTAGTCATGGTTTTCTTTCATTCAAAGTCTTCTTCAAAGTTTTCTTTTCTTTTTAGTTTTAGTCCGAAGCCAATCTTGTTTTGATTTCTTTTCCGACTTTTTCACCATGAACATATCCACCAATTCTTTCATTTGTTTTTCTTTTGATTCTTTATTCTTTTAAACAAAGAAGAATTCTCGTTTTCTAACTTCACTACCTATCGTAAAGCTTCCATCGCGAGCTCTCCCTGAGAATCGACTCGGTATAGCCCTATGCTATAGCGGAGATAAGAAAGGGTACATCAATCATATCATATACATTTATGGAGTGAACTAAGCACTTAAGGTTGTTTCTAACCTTCATCTCTTTGTTAAATATTTGTGCTAATACTCTACACAACTCTTTCCCAATCAAATTTTTGGCGCCGTTGCCGGGGAGAGCAACGTTTTTAGGTTAAAGTGAAGTACTAAACGAATCTTCTTCTCTGTTTGCAGGTTATAGGTGAAGAAACAGAAAATCTTGCATTGCAGTGACATACAAGTGGACCTGGGCCTCTGCTCAAGAAAGCAGAGACCAGGATCCCTCAGTTTTGCCGCAGATTCTGGACTTTTGCCGCAGATCTGCGGCAATCCTGAGATCACTACTGATCAGTTTTCTGCAGGGCCTCTGGTTCTGCAAAATACAGCTGCTGATATACCTGAAATCTTGTATTCTTCACCATATACCTGCTAAATTAAAAAACAGTAAAAAGTTGGTTGAAATTGTTAAAAATTGTTTAGACACTTGCATCTCTAGGCACGTGTCTTTTCAATTCTTTACTTTTACTGTTGAAGAGTGCTGGAGGCAAGGTACGTTTCGCATTGCATATAGACTAGGAATCATCTCTTGCTTGATTTTCATGCTTTGAGTGAATCCTTGTTATATTTCTTGTACACTTGCACCAATTCAATTTTAAGGGCATTACCGATAAATAAGATAAGGTGGGGAGTTCATTACCCTTTCCTTAGCCCACAAAACCACATCCCAGCACTCACAATCCCAAGCTTGTAAATAAAATTTGAATAGACGTTGGCCCTAGGGACATTTCGGACTCATTAGGAGATTTTCCTAAGGGGGAAAAGTGTTGGAAATTGACTTCTATAAAATCAGTGTCTAGGAAAGGGGTTGAGGGCCGAAAGCCCGAAGGTTGCTGGTTACTTAATTAAGGAACGTCTTCGGACGGAAAACCTCCCACCAACTTTACCCTTCCCTGGCTGATTCGCTTATAGTCAAAGTCTACACTAAACCTCCTGTGGATGATCTAAAGTTAGGAGTCGTCTAGGTCCAGGATCCTTAGATAGCTGGGATTGATTTTTTCTTTTATTGTTTGTTATTTTTATTTTTCTTTTTCGCTGGTGTGATCGGTGCACGTTGTTTGTGACTTTATATGTAAGAGTGGTTCTGTAATTCCAATTCAGCAAGACTTGCTAGACTTTCTACACTTACACAACCACTTGACACCATGACCAACAACGTCTCCCTTCAAGATCGATTTTATCCGATTCGCACCTCCATTCCATCTTGCATTCTTCTCCCCGAGCCTAATGCAAATCACTTCGAGCTGAAACCGCAATTCATTAATACACTTCCCCATTTCCATGGTCTAGAGTCTGAGGACGCATACCTCTTTATTCGTGAGTTTGAAGAGGTATGCCAAACGATGCGGATTTCCTAACTGTCTGAGGATGCTGTTAGGTTACGGTTTATACCGTTTGCACTTAAGGATTTAGCTAAGAAATGGCTTTATAATCTTCCTGTCAGTTCCATATCTTCTTGGGATGATTTTGTTAAGGTTTTTCTTAGGAAATTCTATCCTATCCACAAAACAGCCCTCATGAGAAAGAATATAATGCAATTCAAGCAGGAACAAAATGAACCTTTCTGGAAATATCTTAAGCGTTTCAAAGACCTCTTAGCCCTATGTCCCCATCACGGCATAGAGAAATGGCGTCTCTGCCAGATTATCTATGACGGTTTAGATTACCAAACGAAAACCCTCTTGGAATCCATGTGCCAAGGGGAATTTTTGAAGAAAGATGAGCATCAGGGGTGGGATCTCTTTGAAACCCTAGCTGAGAAAACCATTCAGTGGGAGTCTTGTCCTGACAAATCCACTTCCACCACTTCCAGAACTGGTCCACATTCCAGAGAATCCTCTATAGCTGCAGAAACCAAGATCACACAACTGCTAAAGAGGATAGAGCTGCTTGAGTCAAAGGGAAATTCTGTGGTCAACCAGGTCAACCCATTGCCTTTGATTAAACCGGGTTGCACCAACTGTCATGACCTTAGCCATGTATTTGAGGAGTGTCCATTATATCAGCCCCAATCATTTCAGGAGAACATGAATGCAGCTTTTACCAGACCCCCATACTCCAACACTTACAAGTCGGGATGGCAGAACCATCCAAATTTTCCATGGAGTCAGTCTGGTCCTGAGCATCATAGGCCACCATTTCCACATCCTTATAATGCTCAGTTTCACCTATCCAGTTTCGATCATAATTCACTGTATGTTCATCCATCTCAAAGTCCACCACAGTCATATCAGTCTTATCATATGCCACCATCATATGACCAATCACAATTCCAATCTCCATATTTTCAACATCCACCCCAGCATAATTCTGAGATATCTGAGTTGAAAAAAATGCTAGAAACCTTTACAAAGAACCAGGAGCAGGAGTTGAATAAAATAAAGGTCCAAATTGGTCAATTGGCTGAGAATCAAAAAAGTTTTTTCCCAAACCAGCCATTGCCAAATCCCAAACACCACTTCCCTTTGAATGAAGTGGAAGATTCAGGACCCAGTCAATGTCATGCTATTCATACCCTGAGATCTGGAAAACAAGTTGATAATAGGGTTTCTAGTCCACCATCTCATCCAGTACCAAAGCCAACACCTCATGTCCCAATGCCACCAACTTTTGACAAACCATCTTCTAGTGTAGAGCCATCCACATCTCAAGCCAAGGGGAAAGAAAAGGTAGATGAGCAACCTTATAAGCCTAGAGTACCATATCCAAATAGGCTTCTAAATAACAAGTCAAATGCTCACATGGAGAAGTTAAAAGAAATTTTCAATAAGGTCCAAATCAATGTCCCTCTTCTTGATGCCATACAACAAGTGCCATCATATGCCAAATTCTTAAAGGAGATGTGCACCAAGAAGAGGAAGACCCAAGTCCCTAAAAAAGTCTTCCTAGCATCATCCATAAACGAGCTGCTCAATGGTCCAATTCCTGTTAAATACAAGGACCCAGGAAGCCCCACCATTTCATGCATCATAGGACAGACTACAATCAATAGGGCACTTCTTGATTTAGGGGCCAGCATCAATCTCCTACCTTTTTCTGTGTACCAACAATTGGGGTTAGGTGATCTCCTCCCTACCCAAATGACCATTCAATTGGCTGATCGCTCTGTCACTAAACCCAAGGGGATAATTCATGATGTCCTTGTCAAAGTTGGAGAATTCATTTACCCTGTTGATTTGTAATCCTTGAGACACAACCAGTGTCAAATTCCAATCAGAGGGCACAAATTCCTGTCATTCTGGGACGACCATTCCTGGCTACTACAAATGCCATCATTAATTGCCGGAATGGATCAATGAGGTTGAGCTTTGGTAACATGACACATGAACTCAATGTCTTCCACACACAGCCTCACAAAACAAAAAATCAAACATTTGAGGTTAGCTTTATTGAGGACAATTGTGAGGATTCAAAAGATGAGTCACAATTCTGTAATTCTCTTCAAGAACCTCCAATTGATATATCTTTTGAAGACTTGTTTGCTGATGAGATCATGTGTTTAGATGAGTCAACTCGGGGTAAGTTAGCTGATTGTCCACTTCCGGATGTTGATTTAAGTTTTGAAGAATTATATGGAGAGGAGTTAAAATTTCTAGACATTGGAAGTGATGAGATTCTGAGTAAGAGTGGTGATAAGGAATTTGTTTGTGAACAATGTGGTGGAATGAGTGTGAATGATAATAACAATCAATTGAATCTGGAAACACCTAAGGCTAACAAAATTCATACCGTTTCCCAACTGAGCTCACGAAAGCAAACGCACTGGAATGATGGGAAACGGGCCAGAGGAAAAAGACCAAAAGCCTAGGTAATTATTACACTTGTATATACTTCTTCTAAATAATTTTTTGCACTTTTTTGTGAATAAATGATTCTACCATATTACCTGTTTCATGCATACATATATCATGATTCATTGAGGACAATGCATGAAATAAGTGTGGGGGAGGGTTTACTAACATAGAGTTTTTAGATTTTCTTTCTTTTACACTTCTTTTAGAAAATAAAAAAAAATAATAAAATATAAAAATAAAAATAAAAACTTTTGAAATAAGAGACAAAGTTTTGTTCTATTTTTAAGAAAATTAAGATGTATCTTAGAAATTAAGAAAGCCTTAATTATGACATCTTAAACATAGTTGAAGTAATAGATCTTGTTTGAGATTATAGGATAAGTAAGTAAAATTGGTGAGATATTCTTATCTTGAATTTTTTGCCTTAGATAAGTATGCACTTCACACTTACACATTTCTTGGGATGGAAACAAGGACCAAAAATGCCATATAATAAATAAAAAAATAAAAAAAAAAGAAAAAAAAATATATATATAAATAAAACATCACCTATTAAGCTGGAGAATTATGCCTCAAGAAGCATGATTATTCACGCCTAACGGTGGTAAAGGAAATAAATAATCCCCTTTAGTTTCGTGGCCTTTTCTACTCGAGACCTTAAACCCGAGGGATGTTTTCTCATCTGGTGCCCTAAGACCGTCTGGTTTGGGAGTCATCGGTTAAAGGCTCGCTACAAGGGTAGACTAGAAAGCCTAAACTAAGGGAAGAAAAAAGCATAAAAAGTATATATATAAATAAATGGCTTGATGGTTGGAGTTGAAATCCCAGAGATTTTCACTTACACGGTGTGCATACTATCTAGGTTTTATGAAAGATAAAAGTATTCAATCCAATTTTGAATTCTTACCTTAATTGAAGACAAGATCTTGCATGGAGACTAAGTTTAAGAAAGAATAATTATAGGTGGACTTATGACCTAGGATCACTTATATTTTTGCAAAAATAGTTCGTAAACTTGTCTCTTATTCAAAATGCATTTTCAAAACACTAACATTTGTCTTCTTTCTTTATGGATTTTGTGGGTGTAATCCGCTGAAAACCCTCAGGAGACAACACTCCTCCTCTAGGGTAACCTAGAGGTTTAACGGCTTGTTGCACATGCTCAGTGCAATCGCGTCACCTGCGAAAGTGGTGTAATAAAATTGGTAGTTAGGATTTTCTTTTCTTTTCTTTGTTTTTGCTCGGGACGAGCAAAAGAATAAGTGTGGGGGTGTGATTGTAATCCAATATTGCATATTTTACCTCATAATTCCCATGCATTTAGTTAATAAATATATGATTTTTACTCATCTTCTCTACATATTTGCAGGTACACACTCTAAAGGAGATAAAGCCAATAATCACTTTAATTAACACTAATTAAAGTGATTAAATCAAAGATTAAGATAAGCCTCAAGATTTGAAATCAAGATCTAGAGAGATCCGCGTAACAACTGAAGATTCTAGATGGCCACGTGGATAACAAACTCGTAACAAGATCTCAACAGAAAGCGGAGATCCAACGGCCATTACTTTGCCGCGCAAAGCTAAATCCAGCCGCAGATCTGCGGCAGATCTGGGGCATCTGAGCCCCAGATTTCGTCCACCTGTCCGGGTTCTGGAGAGTTCTTCCTGTGGCCTATATATACTTCACTTGGACCTGCGAAAAAAGACTGAACAGAGAAGAGAGAGAGATTAGTGTAAAGCTTGTAATTTTGTTAGTTTTTCTAGGATTTTTGTAGCTCTCTATGATCTTCCTCTCCCTAGAAATTCTGTAAAGAGAGAGTTTGTAAGAGAGAGAAAGCTTGTATTCATCAAGGAGTGACAACTTGAAGCAATCAAGGATTGATCCATTCTCTTCTCTCTACTCTTGCATTTTCTAGTTTACTTGTTTTCTTTACTTGCTTTCTTTATTTCCTTGCAATTTAATTCATGCTTTGTTTTGCTTTTGTAATGTCTTGTAGCTAATTCTTTCTCCATGTACTAGCTAACCACTAACCTTGCTAACTACTAACTCATGGGTGATTGCTTTATTTCATCTTGCAAGTTGTATGGTCTTCTCTTCTCCGATGGGTTTTCTTTCATTTCTTGGCAAGTATCTTGTTGTAATTCTCCATATGATTCATGTGTGCCTCATTTAGAGCCTTGTCTTTGAACAAGTGCCTTGATGGAACATGGAGATGGATCACCAATATGCTATTTGATGTACAACTTCTTTATGTCCATTAATGAATGTTGTATGTTCTTCATTTGCATCCCTTGAGTGTATCTCTTTTGATTCCATTATTGAAAGTCTATCTTGTAGGCCTATGACCATCTATGGAGGCTACAAGACAAGTCCAAGAATGATCCCCCATCATCCTAGTGGGAAAGTAATTAGACCAACACGCAAGACAAATCCATGCCGATGAATCAACATGAGGCACGCATTCACTATCACGGAGTTTAGTAAGTTTTAGCAAGGTAGTAAGGTTAGCTAGTCATGGTTTTCTTTCATTCAAAGTCTTCTTCAAAGTTTTCTTTTCTTTTTAGTTTTAGTCCGAAGCCAATCTTGTTTTGATTTCTTTTCCGACTTTTTCACCATGAACATATCCACCAATTCTTTCATTTGTTTTTCTTTTGATTCTTTATTCTTTTAAACAAAGAAGAATTCTCGTTTTCTAACTTCACTACCTATCGTAAAGCTTCCATCGCGAGCTCTCCCTGAGAATCGACTCGGTATAGCCCTATGCTATAGCGGAGATAAGAAAGGGTACATCAATCATATCATATACATTTGTGGAGTGAACTAAGCACTTAAGGTTGTTTCTAACATTCATCTCTTTGTTAAATATTTGTGCTAATACTCTACACAACTCTTTCCCAATCAATCATCAACAGAGAGAGAGAGAGCTCGACTCTTCAAGCCAGCTTGCTGCGTACAAGTTGCTCTTCGCCTACCTTCTCTTTTAGAGTTTTGGTGGACGGGGCTGAGTTACTCCTTCTACCTGCCAAGGAGAAGATCCCTCGACGGTACTGACGGTCATCTGGTCAACGGAGAACAAGATTCACTCTCTACCGCCACACGAAGAACCCAGCACTAAACAAAGGGGGAATTCAAGATTCAATATTCTCCCTCCCTTGTAACCGGAAGATTAGCCTATTGTAATTTTTCATCTGATTCAAGGAAAAGTTGCTCCAGTCCGCTTTTACAGTTTTCCGCGTCCAACAGCTTCGTATATCGGTTGATGTGCTCATTTATTGTGCTCCCCTTCTTCCATCCTGAACTGATACAGCTTACTCTTAAGCTGCAACCTGGACTCTACACTCTTCATCAGGTACTTCTTTTCAAGGGTTTCCCACAGTTTCTTCGCTGACGTCTCATGTTGCACAAGGTATTTTATGTCTTGTGACAAGCATGAACGTATCAAGCCACATGCCGATCTGTTCATCTTCGCCCAGTCTTCATCAGTGATAGTGTTCTTCTTGTTCGCCAATAGGAGAGTGTCTTCGAGGTTTGATGCATTCAGCGCATCCATAACCTCGCATCTCCACATACCAAAATTGTTAATCCCATTAAACTTAACAACTTCAATCCTTGGGTGATTGTTCATTGCCTTAACAGATGCAGTTTCTTCTGCCATTGAGATTTTCCTGATCCTCTATCTACGCGGAAGATCAACTACCTTGAAATAGATCTATACACAGATAAAAAATATGATTTTTTTACCTGTCCCTCGAAACCCTAGATCGAGTTTCTCACCAGATCTACTCCACCACGGATTCAACGAGCCCTCCTTGAGTCCTTCTGAGATCGACACACGATCTCCTCGAACACCCAATACCTCAGATCTGAGATCGACACACGATCTCCACCGGATCCTATCTCGAGCCCTCCGAATCCTCAGAAATCCCAAAGAGCAACCTGGATGCTCTGATACCACTTGTTGTGCCTGCGCTATCCAATCACAACAACCAAACAATAGAGAATCCCAAGATCTCCAGCACAAAGAACAACCCAACAATCACACGAAGAACACACAAATCACAAAGACGAGATTTAATGAGGTTCGGCCTCAATGCCTACGTCCTCGAGGCAATCAACGGAGAGATTTCTATTAGGAAGATGATTACAATGGCTCTAAGTCTCTTTGAATGCAAGAGAACTCAGGGCTAATACTTTTCGCAGGTTATCTTCTTAGATACTTAACCCTAGGATCAACATAGGCTTAAATACCTCATACAGCGGATCAGCAGATTTAACTCAGAACCCGACTGTCGGTCGACCGGGCCGGTCGACCGACTTCCTTATACCGGTCGACCGTGACGGTCGACCCAAGAAACCCGAGAGTTGGGTTTGTCAGTCAGGGTTTTCTGGGTCGACCGGGCCGGTCGACCCAGAAAATCTGAGACTTGGGATCTGTCAATCAGGCACTGCGGTCGACCGGGCCGGTCGACCGCTCCATCCTCTGTGCATGTTGTGCACGTCGGTCGACAGGACCGGTCGACCGACCCTGCCTGATTCTGCTGCTGCTGCTGTTTTCTGCTGCTGTTCACCTTGCCTTCCATCGTCGACTTCCTTGGCGATCTCCTCGACGCGACCCATGACAATCCAGCAATCCAGTCAGCTTCCTAGGTAATAATCTCTCTCTTTCCAACACTTACCAGCTTGGTGGTATATATAAGCTGGAGTCGGTAATATCTTAACTCAATTCCGATGAAAAGTTAATTTGTGATATGTTGATATGATTTTATTAAAATTTATGATACATGTTGATGGATTGATCTATGTGGGAAATATGGTGGATGAGGATTTGATTGAAGAGACCCGGAGGGTCTCGATACTGCAGAAAATACTTGCTTTCATTAAGAAGTTGTTAGGGAGGCACCGATTTACAAGTCCATTAGATGCGCCAAATCACTCAATAATTTATACACGACGTGCATGGCAGCCACCAGATACAGAGCTCGAGACAGTACATATGAGACAAGACCTTCTCAGTCCTTGCTAGACGACGTACACGAAGTCGAGATGATGATGACCTTGGACATGAAGAGTCTGGACTGTCTCAACCACCTGTTAGGAGGTATCAACAACACCGAGAAGCTGAGATGGGATGGACCATCTCTGCACAGGTGAGGATGAGGCTGAGAGCGTGGTCGACTTTCACGTGCATTAGCTTGTTTATATTGAGAGTTTATATGACTTGTATTATTGATATATAACATTTGAACTATGATGTTGTGATACGACTGATGCTATTGAATATTAGAATAATACAGAGGTGTGTTTTATTGCTGAACTATTTGATGGTTTGATATGATTTTTATAACTTTAATATTCTTTGTAGTATCATTTGGTGAAATTTAATTGATACATGGGAAATGAGTTTTTGATATTGTTATATTGTGGAGTTGCAATATTACTGAATTAATTTGTTGAAATTTTTGTTTTTGTGAGTTATATAGCTATGATATGACTTTGAAATGTCATTTGGTATTTTTTGTTAACCAGACACAGAATTTAAAAACGAAACTTATTTTGAGCTTTTAAACTTGGTCCGAGGTCGCCAACATCAGACCAAGAATGAGGTAGTTTTTTTCCTTGGTCTGGGGTTGCCAACTTCGTACAAAGAAACAAGAGTCTCAGTCAAGACATTTTCAGAACCCTCGTGAAGGAATTAAATTTTAGTGAAAGAACCGAGGATAAGTAAACTGGGTCCGGGGTGACCAACCCGGACCAAGCTTTGAAAGTTAAAAAAAAATGAATATTATTCTTGGTCCGGGGTTGCCAACTCTGGACCAAGCTTTGGAAGCTTAAAAAAAGTGAGTTTAATTCTTGGTCCGGTTTGCCAACCACGAACCAAGAAAAAAAAAGCTCAAAAGAAATCACTTGGTCAAGGTTCCCAACCCGGACCAAAAATTGACAACAACCCGCGAACGGAGCCCGCCACGCTGGAAGAGGGAAACGATCACATGGCGCCTACATGGCATATTAGAAGTTAGTTTTTTGAAATAAATTTGGGATGTTGGTTTTTGGAATTAAGTTTTAAAATAAATTTATTCAAATAATAGCCCAACAGATAATTAGTATTATTTAATCATGTTTGCGGGAGTGTCTTAGATTAATAAATTGCAGTTTAAATAATTAATAATAAGTTCTGAGAATTCAGGATAAGATTTATTATTATTCTGTGCAGAGAGAGAGAGAGAGAGAGAGGATCAGCTGTGTTCAGGGTACATGACACATTAAGTTTCATCAACTGTATATTGACATGTGTTGCCTAAGTTAAGAAATTAAGGGAGGAGAATAAAGAAGAATATTTCAAGCAACGGGAACATTGTTTTGAGTTAATGATTAGCTAACTATCATCAGATCCGCTTTTGTTAGATGGCCTCAATTTGAAAACTGCTTAAAAAAGATAAAAGAATAATGATGATTACTTATACAAATATATTGTGCTTGCGGCTCCATGAAAAAAGGCTTATTTGGTTTCCCGCAAATGCCCGCAAGTACAAGTTGTAAGTGGAAAATCATTTTGCACTTGTAAAAAATGTTTCCGCAAAGTAAATTTTCAACCGTTTGGTTAGCAATGTGGAAGTGTAATGGAAAAAAGTATATTATTAATTATAGTATTTTGTATAACTGTAAAGTAACATGGAAAGTCAATTTTCATTATTTGATTGTTTGC
Organism: Agave tequilana; assembly: GCA_038442645.1. Classification (NCBI taxonomy): domain Eukaryota; kingdom Viridiplantae; phylum Streptophyta; class Magnoliopsida; order Asparagales; family Asparagaceae; genus Agave; species Agave tequilana. Next base: position 61,883 of record JAVJIF010030158.1, on the reverse strand, counting down.
TTGAAAGATCTGCTAAACATGATATAAGTAAATAATTTTAAGTAATTAAATTCAAAACAGAATCCTTACTTAATTAATAGATAAATAAATAACATTAATCTAATAATAACAAAAAAAATTGTGTTACAAAACATTAACTATGTTTATTCTTTTATAAGCAAAACAATACAAAACCAACTCAAAATGAAACTCTTATATCCAATCTAATACTTACTTTATTAAAAAAATAAAGACACTCCTAAAATAATCCTAATACAGTTATAGCTTCTAAACTTAAAAACTCTAAAATATTCTAAACTGCATGCTACATTCAGGCCAAGAAAGTGAAGCAAATGGCCACATTGCATAGTGAAACCTGTAATGATATAATTAGCAGCCTAAGGTTCTCTAATTTCTAAGAAATAGTTGATTGATTTCTTTGCTCCAAACAGAAGAATGCATGCAGTTATTTTCTCACCTCATTCCCATGTAGGGATCCCTTTGGATATGTCCAACAGAAATTTTTTTATAAGAATATGAATTTTCTCATTTTCTTATAAGAAAATTTCTATTGGACACGTCCGATAGGGACTTATGGACACGTTCATTTTCATCTCTACTCCCATGCCTTGTTGCGTACTCACTGCACAATTCATTGTTCCTGTCCCTTGTGCGGACACTCTTCCCCTAGTATATCAAACAAGAGAGAGAAAGCAGCAACAAGATTTTCCAACCTACAATGTTACGCTCAAAAAAGACATTGCAGGCTTGCCATTGATTGGGGGAGCTTGACAAAAAGAAGACAACTTTAGATATTGCAGCAACATCACTTTCAGTTGCTTATCCTTTGTATTGTTTCAGCTTTATGATCTGTCTCTTGCTTATGCTTAAGAGCTAGTCCTCAACTGTGCTCATCAAACCTTATCACTGCAACTGATCGCAACTTGCTCCCTAATTTTCTCCTTTTAGGCGCTGCGAGATGTAAGTTCTAAGCATTGCTATTATCCTTTGATGGTTTGAGTGCAAGCAAAACAAAACAAGCATGGAGGAAAGAGGAGGATATAAAGAAAAAAATTGACATATGTTGACAACGAATATGACTTGTGACAAAAAAATGTCTCAAATTTAGAACATGCCAACAATCAACTAACGCACAAAAGAGAAATTGTCCCCCTCATAGGGAGCGTGTGGTGCAGGCACACACCTTAATCAAAACAAATTAGAGCCCCCACCCCCAAAATAAATAAATAAATAAATAAAGATTAAAATTTTCAAAAACAACACGAACTATTGAGGATTTTGCTCAAAAAGACCCTCGACTTTTCTCTCTCGAAAATCCTGCCAACTTTCTCGTGTTTTTGCTCAAAAATACCTTCTTTTACTGTTCCATTTAAAATTATGGCATGCGATTAACGTGTGCCTCAATATGAGAGGGGAAAATCTTTTTAACTTTGTCACAAGTTTCGTCTTAAATTTTAAACTTTTAAGATAAAAGTAAACTGAATTTTTAAACTCCTAATAGAAACTACCCTCAACTTTTAAACTTCAAACAAAAACTACCTTTAACTTCACAAAACTTTATCCAAAACTATCTTAAACTTTTGAGTATCATATTTATCAAACAGTTATAGAAATCTGCATCAGGCAATAATGTTCCAACAGAAATACAGCAAGAATAATAAATTTGTCTCAGTTTTAATAGACTGACCAAACAACTCTGCTTTTAAACACAAAAATGCACAAATGAACAAGCAATACTCACACTTAGCATAACACAATAACTTTCAAAGTACAAATCAAGCAGTATAATTTCATCAAACTTCGACCATCAGATTGCTCGTTGCCGTCGAGAAAGACTGCGGAGTCAGATTAGGGGAGAAGAGAATGATCACATGTTTCTTTCTTTCTTTCTTTCTTTCTTTCTTTCTTTTTGAAAAAATGATCGATGAAAATTGTTTTTTTTTTGGGGATTAGTTTATTAATAAGGGTATTTTTTGAGAAGAAAAAAGTGAGAGTATTTTTGAGCAAAACCTTGATAGTTCGTGTTACCTTTGAAAAATTTAGCCAAGGGGTATAGTAGAAAATTCGTGCAAAAATTAACTCCGTTAGAAATTTTTTGACAAAACTTGAAAGTTCATGGTATTTTTGAGAACAAAAAAGTTGAGGGTATTTTGAGAAAAACCTGAGAGGTTGTGATACTTTTGAAGAATTTAGCCACAAATAAATAAATAAAGTTAAGTGGTTACATAATTAAATGTGATAGTTATCTAGAACTAATTAGTATCTATCTAGGTAATGGTGATGAGTATAATACTAGTTAGGTGTGATAAGTATGAGGTCCCTCAGTTGATGGGAGGGATATGTGTTGTTGAGTTGGATATCAAAAAATACTCCCACATCGGCTAGACATGGGGATAGTCTTGGGTATATAAGGATTTAGCAACTCCACCTAGAAGGCTATTTTTTTGGTATCGTACCCTAAATCCTTACAGTTGGTATCAAAACCATGCCCCGAACTTAGCTGTGTGTGTAGGTGAAGTTCAATCCGCCCTCAGGGCGCAAAAGGCACAGCAGGCCCCTGTAAAGTTAGTTGGGCTCACGAGGATTTGCAACGGTATCCTGCTTTACGTAAGGCGTGTTTGTCATCCGCGCGTGAAGAGGAGTAATAGGCTGCAATTTGTGCTTCACATAAGATATGTCGGCCCTCCACGAGAGTTGTGATCTCGATTGAGCATATGGTCTTCCATTTGTGAAGAAAGATGAGCTTGTAAGGAGACGCTTTATTTGAAGGGAGTTGTTGAGTTGGATGTCGAACAAATAGTCCCATATTGGCTGCTTCACGTAAGGCGTGTCTGTCGTCCGCGCAGTGAAGAGGAGTAATAGGCTATAATTTGTACTTCACGTAAGGCGTGTCCACCCTCCGCGAGAGTTGTGATCTCGACGGAGCATATGGCCTTCCATGTGTGAAGAAAGACGAGCTCACATGGAGACTCTTTGTTCGAGAGGGATTGTTGAGTTGGATGTCCAACAAATAGTCACACATCGGCTAGACATGGGGATGCTCTTGGGCATATAAGGATTTAGGCAACTCCTCCTAGAAGGTTAGTCTTTTGGGATGGTGCCCCAAATCTTTACAAATATCTGATCGAATACAATAACCCCTTACGATTCGAGCACGGTCTAATTTGAACGAGGGTCCTATCTTTTCGTCCTCCACGAATGAGGATATCGCTCGTCATCTTTCCCTGGAAGACTCTCGATGTCCAGCTTAGCAGTTTCCTAACCAACTCAACGGCCCAACAATTTCCTTCACCTATAAATAGTCGGGAGGATTCCCTAAAGTATATTCAAGCTCTTCCCATGTTCTCTTCTATACTAAACAAACATCCGAAAAGCCTGAAGAGAAGCCATTTCGGAAACTTCGGGATTTCTTCCGAGCAAATAAACAACCCCTAATAGACGGCTCTATAAGTAAACCTCATCCCCTCCATTGGTATAAGATCTTATCAGATGGCTATTAAATTTGGGCAACTCCATCTAGAAGGCTAGTCTTTTGGAATGGTGCCCTTAGTTCTTACAAGTGGTATCAGAGTCATGCTCCAAACTTAGTTGAGTGTGTGGGTGATGTTCGATGATGTGTAGTGAAAAATTGTATTTGATCTTCACAGACTCTTTGTTCGAGGGGAATCGGAGTCGAGCAAATAGTCCCACATTGGCTAGACGTTAGAAGGCTAGTCTTTTGAGATGGTGCCCGAATTCTTACAAGTATAACTATCGTGAAAAGATTTTAACATTTACTATTCAAACTTTCCATTGAAGGTTGCTAACTTTCTTCACCCAAGAGAGAAGAATTCTCTCTTCCAGTTAAAGAAGAAAAAAAACCCAATACTCTTAAACCAAGTGGTTGGACTTCACTATAAATGATGCTTAATTTTGGTGTCTAAACCAAAATTGGGAACAAAAGTAAGCTCACACTCAAACACATAAAATTACAATCTGAGGTTCTAGAGTGATTTAGATGAATGAAAAATAATGAACAATGATTAGCAATTAGTGGTTTATGGGATCTAAAGAGATTCCACTTGAAAGAATTCTCTTCCTGCCAAATCTAAACCCTAAAGTTGAAGAAGAAGTCTGTTTTCATGTTGTCTTCCTCTACTTCAAGCCAAAAAATCAGGGCCATAATGAATGGAGATAGATTGGAGATTGCAAAATTTCTAGAAAATTGTGGACAAAAGAGTTGAAGAGAATTTATTTTTAATGCTGAGGACACTTGAGACAACTTAATCCTACCTATTTGGGTATGTCTTCATGTAGAAAACTCACAACCAACAAACATTTTTTCCTCAAATGTGAATGTCACAGCCTTAATGAAGACAACTTAATCCTGCCTATTGGGTATGTCTTCATGTAGAAAACTCACAACCAACAATCATTTTCCACAAATGTGAGTGTCACAGTAGTTGGAAAAGTGTGAAGAAAGAGGGATTCTGATGGTTCTCTCTCTTCGTATAGGTGAAGCTAATGGCTAGAAATGACATCTGAAAAGTTCTGCCAAGGTTAAATTAACAAGAAAGTCATAGCATAAGGGTAGGTATTTGATGTAAAATCACCTGGATCGCAATCACCTTCAAATCGAATCAAGATTTAAATTGAGAAAAAAGATGAAATTTGGGTTTCCACCCCTTGCACGGGCTTCTCACCCAAAACTCGAGAGCAAAAGAGACTCAAGAATTACTCAGATAATTTGTGAAAATTTTAATCATTCAATCATTGATCGCCTTATTCCAATAGTTTAAGGGGCCTTATATAGGCTTTACAAAAGAGAAGTACTGGGAAATAACCGATGTGGTACTAAACGCCCACAAAGGAACACAAATACAGCTAAAACACCTACTCAAATAAAGCTGAAATAAAGTACTAAACCTCCCGAATAAGCTAAGGCATGAAAAGATAAAGAACTGCGTGATGTCCTCATCAATTCCCTCGAGGTGGGAGGAACTCGACCCTGTCGAATGAGGACTCTCCTCACGACGCATCTCAATCGGGCCAAGGTGGTGGTCGTGGTAGCAGCATGGAAACATCATGTCGAGACCATGGTGGCGGAGGAGGAGCTGGTTTCCATGACAGATCGGTAGTGGAAGATAGCAGCACGATCAAGGAACAGGGAGTAGAGCGAGGTGCATCATCCTGGCTGAAAACGGAGCTGATACCAGGATCCCACGGGCTATCCAACTCGTAAGCAATCACCCTATTATCAACTGTAAATTCCTGCAGAATACTATGTGGGTATGCAGCAAATTTGTAGGTTTTATTGCAAATTGCTATCAGCCTAGTGATATCATCAATATGTGCAACAGGCAGATGCAATGCATTAGGTATTCTAAGCATAACTCCTAACGATGGGAGAACGAGAGATATGATATGCCTAGAAGGACACACACCTAAAGATGGAGGTACAGAGGACTCGGATGCAAACTCTAAACAACCCGAAGAATAAGTATTAGAAACCATTTGCTGGACCTTGGCAAGAAATTCAGGTGACTCCCTAAAAGATGAATTGATAGGAATAACCATAAAACTAGGTTCAACACAAGGAGACTCGAATGGTTGATTAGGCACAGTGGGTACATTAGGCTCAACTGTCTTGTCCACGTAATCATTGGTACTATCAGAAGACATATGAATTTCATCAATAATCTTTGTGACAGAATCAACTGCTATGTCTTCAATTATGTTAACAGTTTTAAAAGAAACTTGGACATCCTCAACAGTCTTTGAATCGTCAACTTCATCAGTGGGCATAGTTCTAAGATGTTGACTCTCTGAGGGGCACTGATAATTATAATGTCCATTGCCCTTACATTTAGAACATTTGACCTTGGCATTGACCAGCGTCTTGAAAGTCAAGTCCAATCTTAAGGCCACATCAAAGGCATCTTCAACGGTGTCTAGGTCATAGGGGCCAGTAATCATAGCATGTTTTATTTTAGGCCGTAAACCCTAAATAAACCTAGTTAGAGTCTCAGAAGGGTGCTCTCTCACTTCACTGCGATGGGTTAAGTCCTTAAATATGGTAATGTACTCATGAACGGACATATGACCCTGATGGAGATTGTGTAGCTGGTCTAAGTGGGAGTCCCTATCATGGTGATTAGTCATGATGACTCAAGCAAGCAAGCAGATGCAATGGAGAGCCCTAAAGTCAGTTAAACTAAATGTATGCACTAAACAAAAAAAAAATTTTCCTAAAGTTTAAGCTTTAAATGTAAATAAAAATGCATTCCTAAAATGATGAAAATATGCAACCACTAGATCGAAGCAAATAGCATTTCTACCAACAAATTATAGCGATCCGTATAGTAATTGCAAGTAATCAACAGTTAACGAATTAGGTCAAGTTGTGATATCACCTGAGGTGGAGTCGTTCACGCCTGGGAAGGCGACTGTAACTCAAACCGGAATGAGACTGCTGTAGACGCGTAGTACTGGTCGTCACGAATCCACTGCCTCGAAAACGGGTCAATTCGGACTTGAAACGAGCCCTGAACGGCCTTTGGAAGTTAGGTGCTGAACCTGGACTATGCTAACTCAGTCAGATCAATAACTGGGCCGAGCTGACTCAGTGTTCCACTGAGTTGCTATCATATTGCACTGAGTCACTGTCATATTGCACTGAGTCACTGCTGAGTTGACTCGGACTGAGTCATACAGATCAGGGCCGAGTCCAATGGGCCTGAGTCAAATGGGCCTGAGTCCTGTTGAACCAGATCAACTCTGAACCGGACCTGAACTGGACTTGGGCCGGTCGGATCCTCAGCCAGAATGGGCTCGCCTATTTAAAGGCTGAGCGGGTATGCCCGTACCCGTTTCCTCTCTCCCACCCGCTATTCTCCCGCGTGACTTGCCCTAGCTAGGGCTGAGAGTGTGGCGCCGGCGGCGCTGTGGCGAGGCGAAGAGGGCGTCGGCGATAGCAGTGGGAGCACCTGAAATTGGCGCCGAAGAAGTGAAAGCGACGGCCTGAGGAGATGGCCCGGTAGTGGCGATGACGGAGGAGACGGCGGCGACTGAGGAGCAGTGGGAGACGGCGGGAGTTTGGACGGCGATGGGAACACGGCGAGGTCGCGGTGAAGGCGACGACGGCACGAAATCCTTGCGGCGATCTGATTTGTTAATCAAAGGCGTTGGCAAGGCGGATCTGGTGGTTTGACCTCACAGTCGAGCTCGCAAGGCACTGTCAAGCTCGCCTGAGCTCCGGAGTGGCTGCAGCGATAGCGGATGTGGTTGTCGCGGGCGTTAAGAAGTTGATCCGGCAATGCTTACGACTGCGGAAGAGGGATGCGGTGCTAGGGTCAGATCATGGCCGCGACGACAAGATCTGGGGAGGAGGTTGGTGAGATCTGAGATCGTGGCGTTGAAGGCGGAGGTGGATGGACCGGCTGTCGACGAGGAGGGGGGCGGGCTATGGATGTCGGCGAGGGTTCGTGGAGGTTGAGATGGCGGACGGGCAGCAGTGGCCTCGGATCTGAGCTCTGGGGTGTTGTCGGTGACGATTCTGATGATGGCGACGGGGATGAGATCTCTATGACTCGAGATCTGGGTTGTTTTGGATCGGCAGTGAGAGCAGAGGAAGAGTTTGGAGGGGGCGACGTCGAAGATCTCGGCGAAGGCGAGGAAATCAAGCGGCGGCGGCGAAATCTGGCGACAGATGAGGTCGGCGAGCCTTCTGGCAAGGACTTCGATGCTCTTGTGAGGGCGATGAAGCCCCGATGATGCTTTAGCGAGGACGACGAAGCTTACTGCGGCTGCTTGATGGCGGCGTGGGGCAGGGATGACGACAACGACGAGCGGCGGCGGTGGATGAAGATGCCGACGCTCCGACTGCGGTGATGACGGGTCGTGGATGAAGATTCGGCCGGAGACGATGATGTTTGGAGCGCGATGACGTGGGTGCAGCGGCGGCGGAATTTGGAGCGGGTGATGAACAGTAGGAGATTGTGAATTTTCGAAGGATTTTTTTTTTTTTTTTTGTTTTTCACTGTATATTTTTTTTGAACAGTGTAATTTTTTTTTTTTTTTTTTTGAGAATAGATCTAAATCTAGAGCTGGGATAGATCTAGGGTTTTGGGAACTGGAAGAAAATTTGAAAAAAAAAAGAAAATTTGAAGGGGATTGAAAACCGGTGCTCTGATACCAAAATGATGTAAAATCACCTGGATCGCAATCACCTTCAAATCGAATCAAGATTTAAATTGAGAAAAAAGATGAAATTTGGGTTTCCACCCCTTGCACGGGCTTCTCACCCAAAACTCGAGAGCAAAAGAGACTCAAGAATTACTCAGATAATTTGTGAAAATTTTAATCATTCAATCATTGATCGCCTTATTCTAATAGTTTAAGGGGCCTTATATATGCTTTACAAAAGAGAAGTACTGGGAAATAACCGATGTGGTACTAAACGCCCACAAAGGAACACAAATACAGCTAAAACACCTACTCAAATAAAGCTGAAATAAAGTACTAAACCTCCCGAATAAGCTAAGGCATGAAAAGATAAAGAACTGCGTGATGTCCTCATCAGTATTCCAACATAGCATGAACATGATCTGAATCAAGTTCAAAGGCATTTGAATTTTAAGATTTCAATTTTTCTTGCGCCTATAAATAATAGGGTTGTCTAAGTCTCTAAGAGTCCTCTCAGATAAATAAAAATAACTACTAGTAGGGAATATAGTATTCTAGAAATGTATTGTTGTTATATGCGAAATTGTTATCTAGAAGTAGATAGTTATACCTTAAGAACTAGTAAAAACCCAGGAAAAGAGTGATAATAATCTGTCATTTGTTTCCAATTGAAAGAGTGTGAATACTCTAATTTGCCCTTATCAAAACATGTATTGAAGAGATGGATCGATATTAAGATATGAAGCTGAGGGGGAAAAAAACTTCAATCTTGTAAAGGTTTTATCTTTTTATTGAGTTTAATGCTAGACAATGTTTTCTTCTCAATTTTAAGGATGGTATGTGAAGTTTATGAGTTATAGTGAGGAGTATCAAGTTAAGAGGAAATTGGAACATACTTCGTGAGAATTTGAGAACATGGAGAGCATCGAATAATGGGATTCAATTGAGTGAGTTTTTGAGTGAGTTTTGTTTTTGTTTGTGAATATTCGGGTCTCTGGGAGAACGTGATGGGCCTTAAATAGAGCCTAAGAACCAATTAGACATAAAAGCTTTAGATAGTGGGTCTTGATTCCAACTTTGTTTTTAGTTCAATTCACTTTTCAATGTGGGACTTGTTAGCCCTGTTGTGCTTTGATTTGATAATGATCACTTATTAAACTATACACTAACAACTTTTTATTCTAATTTCTTGTGTTTTGATTTAGGTCAAAGCACCCCAAATGGAAGATCAATGGATACTGCAAAATCAAATAAGGAGAAGAAGTCAAAAATTTAGCTCAAGTTACTCAATTTATCAAGTCAAATCAATTGGAGTTAAAGTAATGAGCCAAAAATTACAAAATCTATTTAAGATTACCAAGTAGGTAAGAAGAACTAAGGTAAGAAGTTAATTTAGCACTAGAATGCATATTCATACTTGTTGATCGGTCACTAACTAATATTGCATATTTATTGTCACATTTTTATATTTATTTTATAATAAACTCAGCTTTTTAACCTTATTTTCGGTCTAAATGATGTGCAAGCCTTGATTAATGGAGTAGAGCCCAAAAACCCAATTTAATTCAGATATTAATTGATTTATTTCATAAAGAAAGATTGAGACAAATAATAAAGATCCCAACATTAAAACGAAAATCTAATTGGATCATATTGAGAAATAAATTCGGGTTTTGCAAGATTTATTTTCACAACTGAAGATTGAGTCAAATACGCTGAAGATTCCAACATAAAACTGAAAATCCAACTGGATAATAGGATATCATAAGAAGCAAATCCACGGACCCTGAGATCTAGCTCTACAGCCAGATCATTGCCGCGAATACGTGGCTTTGGCCGCAAATCCGCAACCATCCAGGGGAATCTGGGGGAGTGTTTGCTCCCCCTATCTTCAGACCCTCTCCTCCTTCCAGTTTTTACTATAAATACTACAAAATTCAGAGAAAAGCGGGCACCACTCCAACAGAGAGTTTAGAATAGACTTTTTATTCTTAGGTTTAATTTAGGTTTTTTTTATTTGTGCAATTTTTTGTTTACTTGTAAACTTAGGTTAGGAAAGTGATTCATGAGAGAATGAGAGGAAGAATTATATTGAAAGTGATACCGATGCATAACTTCTTCTTTTCTTTCATAGTTTTTCCAATCAAATCAAAGTTTACTTTTAATTCTTCTTCTTGTTTTTTTTGTTTTAATTACTTTCCATATGAGTCTTATAGCATTGAAAGAGCTTTGCCATTGCAAGTGTCACCAATAGCTCATGGCGATGGATTCCTTCTTAAAAATCTGTATTATTTCATGCTTGCTCCCCGTAATCTTGATGATGTAATGTGGCTGGGGACTGAATCGGATCTTATGGATTATGCGTTAATCGTCTCCTCTTCAAGGTAAAATATTAAGATCAAGGTAAGTAATTGGCCAAGAAGAGTTAAGTAATCTTTAGTTTTCCTTTCTTTATTTCTTACTTTGGATACACACTTTCTTTACTCTTTTCATTTCTTTTCTTTTAACTTAATTATCACTAAAACACCAACACAATCTCTTCTTTCTATCATCTCCCTTTCTTCTTCTAACTTAACTTCTTTTCTTTTCTTTTCTTTTAGAACTAAAAGAAATCTTTAACCAATATTAGTAACTTAGAAAGACTTGCCTAAATGCTTCCATCACAGTCACTCCTTGTGAATCACGACACGCATAATCACTTCTATAGCAGCAGTATTTAGTAACCTAGCACGTTCTTAATCTTTAATTATAAATCCTACTTTTCTGTGCAGGTTCAGACTCAATCAAATTTTGACGTCATTGTCGAGGAGGGACGATAAGTTTTCTTTTTGATTTACTTAACAGTTTTACTTTCCTTTTTGTTTTTGTGTGCAGGTGTTGATTTCAGGAACCAAACTGTTGCAGATACATACAAGTGGCTCTGGGCCTCTACTCTAGAAAGTAGAGCCCAGAAGCTCTCAATACAACCCGCGCAAACGCGGTAAAAGTTGTGTTTCCGCAACTGTTTGAGTAGTCTACTCACCCCACTTTCTTGAAGGGTGATTGAAATTCAATTTTCTATATTCTGTAAATTTTAGTTTCTTTGTTTGACATATTCTGTACACCGTATTAACTTAACAGTAACTTGTGTTTTATAAATCCTAAAACAAAAGTTTAGACTTTGCATTTTAGGGGGTTTTTCTAATTTTGTTTACCTTTACATTACTGTTGAAGAGTGCTGGAGCCAAAGTATATTTGCATCGCATGTAGGTTAGAAACCACACTTATATGATACATTGCTTGGGTGTTATTTTTTAGTTATATACAAGCACATGCGCACTAAAATGAATTAAGGGCTTATCCTACAAACAAGATAATGTGAGAAAGTCATTACTCTTTCTTAGTCTGAAAACCATCTCCTCACTCACTAATCCAATCCTAACTTAAAATTGAGTAGACATTGACACTAGGGACATTTTAGACTCATTAGGAAATTGAATTAAGGAGGAAGTTATTATAGTTTGACTCTAGTCAAATCGGTGTCAAAGGTTAGAGATTGAGAGGCGAAATCTCGGAGAACAGTGGCTTAGGATAATTAGGCTCGTTGCTCAGAAACAGATATCTCCCACTGATCTTGCAGCTACCTAGCCGATTAACTTCTGGTCAGATTGCTGCAATATACCTCCTGTGGACAGTCAACCAGTTAGGAGTCATCTAGGTCTACGGTCTACACTAACATAAGCTAGATTTTTCTTTGTATTTATTTATTTGTTTGTTTATTTTTGTGTGATATGAATTATAACCACAACTTTTTCAACTTTAATAGTAGTCCATATTACGCCCCCACCTCTTTTCGGATAACACCAATCTGACATTACATAATTTTAACCAACCAAATATGCCAGATTGGTTTTATCCGAATCAACATATGCCCCAACCCTAATATTATGAACAAGATTGGAGTAATCATTACCACTCTTCATTGAGTCAGTAGGGATATAATTACCCTAAGTTATATTATCAACCACCTTACCAACATTCAGCTCCATATACTTCTTTTCTAGACCAACCAGTAGCGGAAACATTTGATCTCGAAAAAAGGATGAAAACCTTGATTCAGTCAAAACAAAATGATTCTAGAAGCCTTGCATGAGTCTGAGCGACAAGTTCAAAATCTGAAAGACTCACAATCCCCATCAAAATTTCCAAATAGAATATCCTTATTCCATTTACCAAGTCTCACCACAACAAGAAGAATCCATTGGCTTAGAAAATAGTATGAAAACCCCGATTCAATCCGAAAATATTTTTACCCAATCTATCAATAGGTTAGAGCATAAATAAGTCATTGATCAATACAATTAATGATAAGAATGAGAAAATTCTACCTACTAAATTTTGACCATTCCTAATCTCTCTAGTCATATTGATAAAAACCAAGAATCATGGTGTCTTCAAAACTTTAACTAAGATTCAATTCTATCACAACATACTGAACTTGACCAGTCCCCAATCTTAGACAAATTGGTAAGTTTTCACTTTAAGAAAATTGAACTTGATTATGAATGTGACTCCGATCCCTAACTTTGTGATTCAATTTCAAATTTTGAATCTACGTTGACTTCGGTATCCTTACCTGATATGGACCCAATTCCCGAGCCAACATTAATTCCTGTACCCATAGAGCTTGAAATTGATCCACCGATTTTGGAAGCACATTCCATAGATAGGAAAAGAATGTGAATTTTAATTTTTTAATTTGAAACCAACTCTTGAACCAAAATAGGCTCTTGAAACTAAATTTGATTTAAGTCATATTCCCGAGTCAGTATTGGTTCCCAAACCTTTCATTATTGAGCCCAAGTTAACCATTCCACCAGGTCACATTCTATTGTCGGATCAAGATATAGGCCATTATGACTCCGAGATGATATTCCAAGATTGGTCATATAATGGGGATAATTTTCATGTTATGTTCTTGCATGATCCTATCAACTAGAGGATGATAAAACTGTAAATAAAAAAGAGACCATCAAAGAAGGGTTCCTTGCAACTCCACATTACTTAGATTTAACAGCAACGCTTGGCCCAATTTGATCACCACTGGAATCACCTCCTTGAGGTAACATTTTTCCTTCTTTTTTTCATACATTTACGTATTCATTCATACATTAAGGACAATGCATGAGATAAGTGTGAGGGAGAGTTCTAACGTAACATAAGTTTTTCCGTTTAAAAACTTTCTTTTTCTTTTAAAAACTTTTTGAAAAGAGAAACAATATTTTGACTTATTTTTTGTAAGAAATAAAGTTAATTTTAAGGATAATTAGGAATTCTTATACTTGGTCAAAATAAGATAATTTTTTTGATTTCTAGGTTAAGGAAGAAAAATTAAAAAGTAATTTAGTCTTGATTTTTACCTTTACGCACCACTCGATAGGTCTTCTTGATTGTGTTCACGTAAGTATTTGGGGACCTGCCAAGACTGCATCGCTTGAAGGCCAACGGTACTTTGTCTCTTTTATTGATAATTGATCTAGGCATTGTTGGATATATCCCATGAGATAGATTTGAAGCCCTAGGTATGCTGGTGAAGTGAAAGGATATGATGGAGAAACAGTCTGGTAGGAAGATTAAGGAGCTCCAAATTGATAATGTTGAAAAATACAAGAACCAATTCCTACAATTTGGCCAGAACAATGGTATTGGTACTCACTTCACCAATGGAATATATGGGTTAGCTATGAAAATCAACTGCTCCTTGCTGGAGAACGCTCGGTGTTTGTTGTCTAATGCACGATTAGACAAATCGTTTTAGGCTGAGGCGATTGTGTATGCTAGCTATCTCATAAATGGACTGTCATCGACTGTGATAGGAGGCAAAACTCCGTTGGATATTTGGTCAGGTGGAGCTGCTCGTGATTATGATTTGATGCGGGTATTTGAAAGTCCGACCTCCTTTAGTGCCAATGATGGTAAGGTAAATCCGCGAGCAAAGAAGTTTGTGTTTTGGGTGCCAAGAAAGATATGAAAGGCTACAAGTTATGGGACCTCAAGAACAAAAAGATTGTGTTGAGTAAGCATGTCACGTTTGATGAGACTTCATTGTTAAAGTCTACCATCTCTCAGCAAGTGGAGAGATTGAAGACCAAGGATGTATCACAGCGGGTGGAGGTTGATGCTACTCCACCATCTTCAGTTTGTTCGGTACCAGTAAGGATTTCACCGGATATGACACCGGGTGGAGTTCATATAGCCAGTTTTGATGCTGAACAGATTGAAAACATTGATAAGAATGTCAAATTATTTGCAGTTATTGGAATCAAGATAAATCCACGAAAGTAGGTGAAGAAGCATGAATCTCAAGTTGGTGAGTATGACAAGCTCAAATTAAAGGTCGTTTTTCTCAATGATGGTATTGGTAAGAAGGTTCATATGACTCAGCCAGTTCAATTCGTTACTGAAGATTTAGTCACAGTTGCTTAAGCTTGATGGAGCTTGTTTGGATGAACTACGGATGGCTTGATCCCTTGGGCAGGGTACGTAGGCAGCTACATAGGCGCAGCCGCTTGGTGATGCAGCCCTTATGAAGTTATTTGATGTATTTGGGTTCTTGAGAATTGGCAGCAAAAGCTGATTTGAACTTCACGTAGAGATGAAGAGTTAAACTTTACGCAAAGGTGAAGTGTTGTGATCTCGATGAACATTTGATCTTCTGAGAGAAGATAGTTGAGCTTGCATAAAGGAAGCGTACATCTAGTTTGTTGAACCAAAATTGGTTATGCAGATTTGATTGGATCGTCTTGAAGACATTTGGATTGGAGTGCTAGTCAGTTGGAGTCAGTGTTGGCTCATGTTGGGTTCTTTTTTAGGTCATTTAAAATGGTGCTTCATTCAGTTGCAGAGTTGTATACACGTTCGTTAGTCGACTCATATGGTGTTGATTCTCTTCGGTGGGGTGTTGGGAAGGCATATATGGTGCATTTTGTTTGGATGACTGAGCTGAAATTTGGAATCTTTATAATTGATATTGGAGTTTGGAGAGAGTTGCCTGAGGGGACGACTAACTCAATTTGGATCCGGTGTGATCATTTGAAATCAATTGTAAGTGTGTCGGCGATTCGTTTGGAGCCGGTTGGTCCGTTCAGCTAAGTCGAGATCGTGTGTCGATTTCGTCGAGATCGTGTGTCGCATTTCGTCGAAATCATGTGTTGCATTTCATCCGAAACTCTCAATTCGAGATCGTGTGTCAATTTCGCGGAGATTGTATGTCGATTTCGCTAGGTGTTCATTAGAGTTCGGCTCAGATTTGAGAAATCTTCACGGAGGTAGAGAATTGTAAGGAGAGAGGAGATAAAAGCTTGATGGGAGACTTTTTAACTCATTGGAAGAGATAGTGTATAGAACAGAGTCCAAAAGGAGCGAGAACACAATCCATATGCAGCCAGAACAGAAGGCCGGTCGATCGATCCGGTCGACCAACACGCACAACAAGGTGCACAACAGCAGTTCGGTCAACCGAACGACCGACTGCACGACCCAGTTTCTATTAAGGTTCGATTGATCATTCGGTCGACTGACTGGCATAATCAGGTTTCTGTTGCGTTCGGCAGACCGATCGACTGAAGGAAGGGTCGATTGACCGACAGTCGGATCTGCTTGTCTTATCAGGATTCGAACTTTGTTTCTGATCCGGAGTCGAATCCAATTGTGGTTTCCTAAAACTCCAGAATTCTCTAGATATAAATAAAAGGGTAGAGCCTCCATGCATTGTAATCTGTAATTGATTGTTGAATCAATAAAATCTCTCTTGCCCCGAGGGCGTAGGCAAATTGTTGAACCTCGTTAAATATTGTGTTTGAATTTCTCTCTTGTTTATTTATTCTTATCTTTTGGGTACTTCTCTGGTGCATCGCTCTCTGTTGATTGGGGTTTCTCATTAGTTGTTGCACCGCGCGCGCAACACCAATGACCTTCCATGTGACAAGGATCACAATGTTCGCTACTCACAGGAATTAAGACACAAAGGAGATTAACACAATTTCATTAAATATAACGTGTTCTAATCCAACATAAATAATTGGATCTCCTGATTTGGCTATGGCTGAGAATACATCAATATTTACAACAGAAACTTCTATACTTCCTTCTACACTG
Source organism: Agave tequilana (assembly GCA_038442645.1). Taxonomy (NCBI): domain Eukaryota; kingdom Viridiplantae; phylum Streptophyta; class Magnoliopsida; order Asparagales; family Asparagaceae; genus Agave; species Agave tequilana. The sequence goes on along the minus strand of JAVJIF010030158.1, from coordinate 45,584 downwards.
CTTTCAGCCACTCCACTTACTGTTGTATCCTTGACTGCTCTAGATTGAAACTATAAGAGATGCCGAAGCAAGTGGTAAATCGAAGGAAGTAAATGAGTGTGGAGAAAGCACAACATCCATCGTCGATCCTGCATTTGACAGCATACTTTGCTTTGGCACCACCTAACATGATTGAAAAGTAAGATTATTCTGTTTCCATCCACTAAAATCTTGTTAGGGTAGAACCTGAGTTCTCTCTTGTCCTTTTCATCCTAAACTTGTTTCTGAAGAAAATATAATCTACGGTACTAGATAGTTTCTTGGTCAAAAACTTGTGTGCGTAACAGAGAGTTCTATACCTTATTTGGTTCTTGGAAGGAGTTCTCATCCATCACATTGTCGGATGTAAGAATAGTCATGTTTGATCCCGATGACTTGATAGCATTTTGCAATCCAGAGATAGAGATGGCCATGTTCACAGTGTCACTCCCAAAGTTCACAATCTACAAAGCGAATTTCAGAAAGGTAATAAACTAAAATCAGACTGAATGACAGCACAAATTATCGAAGCAAAAACAGCAGCTCCAAAGTTGGGGAAGAAAGGAATATGAATATACTGGCATCCGCTCAATTTAAGCATGTGAAATTAATATTTTGAGAAGTTTATTGTGCTCTTGCAATATGCATTACAATTTTCATCAGACCTCCAAACGTGTAGACACTAGTGGCAAAGAGAAATAGAGGATTAATCTTAGAAAACTAAATGGGAGAGAATCTTCAAGGTTTCAGTTTTAGTGAACATGAGAAGAATGCACCATAGACGCTTCCTACAGCTTTCATTTTTCTCTTTTATTTGTGCAGCAACCTCATTTCACTGAACTTCCAAACTGATTTATTTAACCATAAGGCTATAGCTGTTGGTTGAATCCTTAAAAGAGAACATCAATCAACAGGAAGAATGTTTCATCTGAAGATAGTACGCTGAGCAGTAGCTCAGCTCAACTATTAGTGATAGGATTATCTTTACTATACGTTCTGATGAAATCCACAATAATTTGAAGCTAGCCGTGCAAATAATTTTTTTTTTTTTTTTTTGAACATGATAGTAACAATTATAACAAATACAGAGGTTCCTGTACGAAGCTGACCTTTATTTTTAAGTACTTGCTGCTATCTTTAGAATCCTGCCAAATAATTGCAGAAGCAACCACAGGAATGGATGAATTAGCTTGAATCATGGCAGGGAGGAGGGTTGCACCACTTGATTCTTTAAAGAAATATTGCATCCAGTAGCTAGGAGTTCCGTATTGTTGCCATGAGTCGAAGACAATGGCATCAGGATTCCACCTGCATGATGTAGAAGTTCTATAGCAGTTGACACAAACAATATAGTATACCCAGAGAAGCGGTGCATAATAGTCAATCCTATGTAGATAATGGAATTCTAGAGATGGAACAGAAAAGGGAACTTTCGGTCTCTGAACTTAAAGTGCAACTACTTGTCAAGCCATGCATCGTGCAACTTTGAAGTAATTATCATTTATATACCCATAACTCAAAACTAGTCGTGAAATCTACATGACTAATGATTAAAGGGGAAAGATCCAAAATAGAAGTAATAATGTCTACCTGCGATCATTTTTATTGACAAATAGAGGAGCATAGCTTGCCATCTCAACCACATCACTGCAAAAAAGCCACCTCATCATCCATTATGACTTGAGCAGTAATAATAGAAGAGAAAATTCATTTAGTTAAAGACTGAAACAATAAATATCTAAATTAGACAGTTAAGTAGGCATTGTCAGATAATGTGATTGTCGTTTCTGCAAATCTAGCATGTTTAAACTAGAGTAGCATGGAATCAGAAAATGTATAACATAATAACAAACCTTAACCATCTGTGAACCCTTCATTTCCCATTATTTCCTATTTATAGTTGAAATATCCTGTTCCAAGATCATTTCAAACAAATGATAAAACCAACAAAAAACACAATATTATTTTAAGAAATGGATCCAAATATAATTCTCATCTTGAGTTTTCAGCCAACAGATACTACAAACAAATGTCAAACTTGCCTGGGATATTTTTAACATCTGAAATTTGGATATAAAAAGGATTTGGATATAAAAAGGAAGCAAGAAAAGAGTATGACTCTGTACAAGAAAGGAAAAGTGCATGATTCAGTTTTCTTTTCTTATTTATTTATTTATTTACTTTGATGCTTCAATGAGTTCAACTTTGAACTGCATCATAGACTGGTCCAAGTTTTCCGAAATAAATTAATAATGCATCGTTAAGAGACAAGGGATCCAAAAAGGACACCATTACAAGGAAATTGGAAACTATGCAGGATGCATGCTTTTACTGTGACATGAAATCAATGAACAGATACAAACACAGAAATGAACGAGGATACCTATTCTTTTCCAACCCGATAAGGAATGCAGCTTCAGCTAATGCAGCAAGGAGGCTACCAGTGCCAGCATCATTTCCTGTCACGGCATACTCACTAACAAACGCCTGTGAACAAGAATCACAGAATCACAGTGAAGTCAACTTTTAGGAAATGAAAAAAAAAAAAAATTAGCTGTCATAACTTGCAAAAGGATTTGTCAACTTTGCGATCATCACACCTTGGGACCAGCTCGTGATGTGCTATCAAACTTATTAGTCATTTTGAACAAGGCATCAGCACTGGTATAAACCTGCGAAAGCAGCAACACAACTAGAGACAGTAAAAATAAAGAACTACACTGGCCGTCCTTCATCTATATAGGCAACCTTCATATATTTGTTAATAATAAAAGGAACATTAAAAAAAGGAAAAAGTTCATCCACAGGACTTGAACGAAACTTGATGGATCCAAACTTGTTAGAAGTAGTTTTTTTTTTTTTTTGTCAATCTTACATGAAAATCATATAGATCCGCTGGATGATCCAATTGCTGAGAAGACCCATCACAGTTTGAAATCATCTTAATGTCTGGATAAGCATCTCTTATTGCATAGTAGAACTTGCGGTAGTTCCCTAACAAACAAATGTCAAGGAAGATGTCAGATATTTAATTTGGAATTTTTCAAACTAAAACTTTTCTTAGAAATACAATATCAATATAGATCCGATATTGATAATCAGTTAACATATTTCCAGATATATTCTATATAAAAAAAAAGAGTGTTAAAGAAAATTCTAATAAATTCCCTTTTAATATGTACATGTGCACCACATTTCATAAAGATAAATATAGATTTAATTTATTGTATCTGATTACATATAGTAAAGAAAAAATATGGATTTCTGTGAAAGACTCAAACATATGAACAGTTATTTATTGCAGAGTACTGCAAAATCAATCATCCCATAATAGCAATTTTTAAAATAAGAATTTTATGTCCCCCTGTGTCTTTGAAATACGCATAATATAATGAACAAGAAGAGAAGAGGTAACCAATATTTTAAGGATGACCAAGAGTTCTCCCAATGCAGTTAGAAATAGGGCATAGTCTATGACGATTGGGTGACAAATATGTTGTAATGGAAGAAAAAAAAGCTTTTTCATCACTTAGGTGGTGGTAACTTGCGTTTCCTTATGCGTGTAGCTTCCAGAAGCTCCCAGTACTTGGAGATACTAAATTGGTGAATTCTCTATTTAGACCAATGAGGCAGCTCTGACAAATATTGCTTCTAAAAAAGGTTGAGTTGGATAGTATTTTATACAAAGTCCTAAGGTTGATCTACAAAACTATAAAGGTCAACAGTTTCTACTTCCTTTTATCTGTATAGGGGTAGCTCTTTCTCTTTGAAGAGAGAAAGTTAGTTGGCTTGATTCCATGCACCGTTCATACTAGAAAGCTCATGACCAATGCTCCTGTTTGTTGCAAGCAATTATTCATTCATGTACTGCATTCAGGAAGCAAAATTCATTCCACTATGGAGTTCATGGAAATATTGGCAAAGCTGAATGTAAATGACCTCATTTTTCTCTCAGTTTCCAGACAGCAGTTGCAGGAGGGAATTCCATTTGAATTTATATCACTCAATGAAATAAACAAACAAGTACAACTGCAGATTCTCTTTAGAAACAGGTCAGCTGCAAAGGTTGAGATATCTACAAAGTAGACAGAAGAAATGAAAAAAGGGGAAAAGATTCACACAGTTAGGAAGAATATACCTATAACCTACCTCCTCTTTCTTCCCCCAGGTGTTTCGTTAGCTTCAGACAGAGATTTAATCTGGGTTGCATAGATCATGGACATGATTTCATGGATAGTCTTTCACAACCTATACTTTAAATGATGATGTCTCGATATTGAGTCGACCATTTAGACTTGTTTCTTTAGTTCAGTATTAAATTTGTGTACAAGAAAGAACCTTCATCCCAAACTTTTAACATTGGCTATATGAACTCTATTTCTAATTTTAACTCAATAAATAACATTTGCCTTGTTTAAATTAGCAATTATCAAGTTACTTTATAGCATTTCATTTTAGACTAGCCACACTCCTGCAGCTTGTTAACCTATGATCTTGTTGCTTCTACATGTGCACTCATCTTACCCTTAACTGTGTATGGGTGCTTGTATCACATACTATAGGTGAAAAATGCCTTTCGATTGACTAGGCGTCAGAAACCAAGGTGCAGCTGTATTGTGTATATATGCAGTACTTTTCAGTTGTCGTGAGAAGTAACCTTACCTAACAGAGGAAATCTATGACAGAATTAATTTATTCTTGGGTATTTTAACATGTAACTTCAAATCTTACTTATTTAGAAATTTACCCCCAAATCATTAATATTGCCAATTTACACTCCAAATCTTTAAGATATTAGAAATTTACCCTCATCATTTGTTTTTTTAGATGGAATATAAATGATAAACTGTTATACCCTCATTTTCTTATATTCCATTTTTTATAAAAAAAAGAAGAATTGAGAGGGGGAGATACTAGATCTCCCCCCCCCCCCCCAACACTCTCTCTCCCTCCCTCCCCCAACCCACTCTCTCTCTCTCTCTCTCTCTCTCTCTCTCTCTCTCTCTCTCACACATTTCTCCGCCCTCTCTATTCTCTCCGCCCCTCCACCCGTTTCCTCTCTTTCCCCCCTCACCCATTCTCTCTCTCTCTCTCTCTCCTCTCCTCTCTCTCTCCATTCCCACCTCGCTCTCCCCCCCCAAAAAAAAACCCCATCCCACCCCCTTTTCCGGCCTTAGTTGTCGGCCCCTCCTCCGCCTCTCTCTCTAACCAACAAAATCTTTTTTCGTTTTTGTTTGATTATTGAATATCCTTTTTTTTGAAAGTTTCATTTGAAAAAAAGAGTAGGGGAAGGAAGAAGCAGGTTACTATTAGAGTGTGAATTAAAGTGTAGATTAGTCATTTTTAATATTTTAACAAAAAAACAATAATTCTCTTTTGATCTTAAATAGTGACACTTGGGGGGTAAATTTTTATGGCTTAAAAGATTTCAGGGTTAAATTAGTAATTTACATGATTTTGGGGGTTAATTTCTAAATATGAAGATTTTTGGGGTATATATCTAAAAAACCTTTATTCTTTGCTGCATTTTACAAACCTGAAATTTAACCAAGGAATTAGCATGTACTTGGATTATATGTGTCAGCTGTCTCTTGTCTCCAGAGTTCAAAAGGCATACTATGCCTAAGATGACATGCAAGTACAATGACCGAATCCTAAAGAATGGTCTAATTAGTCTTTGTACAACTTATGCAAATGTAACATTTCATCAGTTTCAGCATGCATATAGATATCTTGTAGTAGTTTAAGAAAATTGTTCTGATCATATATATCAACAAAGAAGAAATATGTGCATGTGTGAATCGCTGGTCGACCATCCATTAAAAAAGTTCAATATACTAATGATATAATCATAACAAGAAACCGAACCTCGATAATTTGGTTTTCCACAATCTTCATTCCCAATTGCAACATATTTCAGCTCAAAAGGTTCCGGGTGGCCTATTGCTGCTCGCACAGAACCCCAGGTTGAGTTAGCGCTCCCCCTCGCAAACTCAATACTATCAAGAATATCCTGCAATGAGAGAATCTGATTTGTAAATAATTGGTATAATCGCCTATTGAAGCATTGCGAATTCATAGAAAAACAATGCTAATGAACCGCTTTCATAATAATAAACCAACCCCGCTCTACAACATGATCTTACAACATCATCATTAATATGTATTATGTATCGGAAATGCATAACGACAGATATCTCCGTCATTCAAGTCAGAAGACTAGGGATATCCAACTTCAAAGTTTAAAAATACTCAATTAGATCCATCCTAGGTCATGTCTAATGAAACTGCTGGCTGATAAAAGAAAGATCCCTAAAAGTTTTTGCTTGGGCAACTACTCAGTTACTTTATTGGAGAATTCAAGCATACAAGTCTGAAAACGTACTTTGAGTATTTATAAGATTTACATCAGAAAGATACTATTTTTACAATTTAGGTGCAAGTGATTCTACAAAAAAACACAAAAGCTGATTGATTAGTTCAATAAATAGCAATTCATAGAAAGGAGTAATGAGTTGATGTGCCTTCACGAAAGGTAAGATGCTGGTGGTAGCAACTTCATCCTGATGGCTGATTCCTGGAATATGCAAGGGATCAAGTTAAACAGCTAAAGTAAAATTCTTATCATCAAAAGTAGTTTCATTTAATAGAAGAAACTTACCATTATTAAACACCCAAATTGGGGCAGCACCCAGGTCTTCTGCAAGCTGCAACAAGTAAGAAATTTAACTATTTAGATAGCTTGCTGAAGCTGCATAGAGATATACCGATACAATATATGTCATAGTTATAAATTAATAATAATCAATTACCAACCTGAAGAAACTCAAAGTATCCAAGTCCATCATCAGTCCAATACATCCAAACATCACCGAAGTGTCCAGGCCTCTCTTCCCATGGACCAATTGATTCTCTCCACCTGAATGCATTTCTTAGCCATTCACCTTCAACAAAGCATCCGCCTGAAACAAATAAAGGCATTTAAATTTGATACTAGTAACAGAAATGGATAAAATATTCACAAACTACTCAATCATTTTTTAAAGCTACCTTAAGAAAATGTTTTTACCCTTTTTAGAGGACATATTTTTTAAAAAGTTCCAATTAACTGACTAGGAATTGGTATGTATCGGCCATGGGCATTAGAAGAGGAAACAAAGACATACAGACAAAAACATAATAACTAGCTGATGGGTAAATGTCTGAATGTCAATAAACAACCATAGGATAATAACAGGCATAAGTATACAGTATAGATGGGCACAATATGTCAGATGCAAGTTGAGCAAAATTAGCTAGCTGTGTTGCAGTAATATGGAGAAGGATACATGGATACATCAAATTCTGAAATCTAGGATTTGAGTTCAACAATAATAAAATTTTGTTCGTGAGTTAATATTTTTTTCTGTAACATGGATTTCTAAGGCAATAAAAGTTAAGGAAAACACAGTATCTCAGATAATATGATTATTTTCAAATTATATAAATCAATAGTTCCCAGAATAATCATAATTCTTCACAAAGGAAGTGGACCAATTATAAATGTAACTAAAAATCAAATTGACTTATGAACTCATCAGTCATGCATTAGACTTTTATCTTCCTAGTCTTAGATTACACTCCGATATGTCTAGAACATGTAATTGATGTGAACATCAAGTCACGTGTATGGCACGTGTACCGGTAGAGAAGACGCATTGCTCCAGTTTCCCTGTAGTAATAGAACTCTATGTAATTTTAGTTTCTTTACTTTGAGTTTTCTTATTTGGAGTTATATTTTTATTAGGATTTAGTTTCTTTATTTAAGAATTTTAAGTAAGAGTTTCAATTTTAGTTGTATTCAAATTTTATAAAAGCCTATATAAAGGCCTCTTGTATCAAACAATAATGAACAATAAAAAATATGAAGAAAATCCCTCAAATTTGTGTGAGTTGTAATCTCTTTCAAAACTCTCTCTTGTGTGTGAAACCCTAGAGAAACTCTAGATTAATGGTGTGAAATCCTAGCGAGCCTATCCCCTTCCCTATCTCTTTCCCCTCCTTTAAATCCCTAATCCCAATTTTAAATTCTCTTCTCAAAATCCTAATCTCTCCTATTTCAAAACCCTAGAAAATCTAAAAAAAATCAGAAAATCCAAAATATTCAAAACCCTTATTGTTCACAAATTCCAGAAAATCAGAAAAAAAATTGTGTGAGCAAAATTCAGCCAGTAGCTACTTTGTTCAGGCCATAACTCCACATCCGGACTCCGATTCAGGTGATTTTCGAAGCATTGAATTCGTGGAGACGATTTCTACACATCTACAATCATCACAATGACATTGACCTGATCTTCAGTAGGTACGTTTCTTATCAAACTCGGTTATTTCGAGTTTGATATTTAATCTCTAAATTTTTTATCGATTTAACTGTTGTCCACAAACGTGAGATTGTGCGTCTCTACTTATCTGTAATTCAGTAGCTTTAATATTAATCGTAAAATCTTTTGTCGTATAATATATTATCTTTAGTTGATTCTTAATTGAAATTAGATTTGTCTGTGCATGTTAATTTGTTACACCTGTCCACTTTATTAGTTTTAACATTTTCCTACCAACGATCTTTCATGTTGGTGAAGAGTGATTGAGTGTTTTGTTGTTGATTCCATAGACGCATCCACGTTCCACATCAGTTTAGTATCAGAGCACAGTTAGGTAGGATTTGTATAATTAGTTCACGTTTATTTGCTTTATCGCATTTAGTTTAAATTTTTATAAAAAAACAAAATAAAAATTAGGAAACATTGAAAGGTAAGTCTTTCCCTGAAATTTCGCACGATTGGTGTCTAATCAAGAAAGTGTACTCAACATGGTTCTGTAATTAAGTAACGCCAAAAGCGCGAAAAATCTCCCACCTGAGTTACGCCGACCTGGCCAATTGGACTGGTAAAATTAGGGTTTGACTGAGCTGACAATTTTTTAAAAAAATCAAATTCAAAAACAAAAAATTTCTTTCATTTTCACATCTTGTAGGTACTTGTTAGAAAACTTTACCGTTTTTTGCATTTTAAAAATCTAAAATAAAAAAATTACAAATTTCACACCACCATCATAAACGTATCAACTTTTAATAGTCGTATAAATTATTCTGATTATTTAAGGGATCCACAAATTTTTCTAAATTGACTACAAAGTATGGACATGTACTTCAACTAATACCTACTTTTTGAAACTGAGAAAGTCAGATTTGCTATCACGAAACTGACTAGACAAGGTAGCCAATACTGGACAGATTTGAAAAGAAACAGAACAGCCCGAACTCAACGACCGATTGAAACTTGAGAATATATGAAGGACAAACTCGTCACTAAATACGTGTCACCATATTTCTACGAGTCTAGACCTCCCGTATATGTTAAACCCCATAGGTTTAATATACACTTTCATCCCCACCGGCCAAATTCACTCTCTTGAACCAAATCATAGCTAAAATTGATAACCTACTCCGAATCATGAATTCTTCCTACCAAACTCGAAAAGTAGTGTTCTTTGTGTAATTCCTACAGCTAATGAAGCTAAAGAAAAGTCTGATAACAATAAAAGTAATAATACTAAAAAAGACTTATCCAAAATTAGTCTCTCAACTAAGTGCTATAAATGCTAAGATTATGAGCATGTTGCTGTCAACTGCCCAAACTCATTTAAGATTGCCATCAATGATGGAGTTAACATTGAAGCACCTAAGCCTGATAGTACTATTTCTCTAAAAGTCACTCATATGATTAAGGAGTTTACTGTCACAGGTCCTTTTCTTCCCGACTTTACTGCCAACACCACCTTCTCTGCCTCCTCTGCTACCGACCCTGTTGTCATTACCTGTTTTGATCACCAACCCTTTCCTCGACTACTACGGATATCATACCCTTTTCTCTTATGGTTTATGTTAGATACTAAATCAAAATTCTCCACAGATCTTATCTCCATAGCCGATCTGTATCAAGTCATTGAGTCTGCATCATTATTTGTATTATCTTTTGCATCACTCGTGCACGAACTCACGGAGATCAGTGATAAACTTGCACAAAACAATGCCAACTATGGGATACGAGCTGATGATAAGAATAGATTAAATACTTTTAATGTTGGTGATGTTTAAAAGTTGCATGCTTATGGTTCTAATCCATTTCAAATCTTGATGAAATTGAATGATGATATTTATGTTATAGATCTTTTTATAGATTTTGGTATCAGTTCTACTTTCAATATTGACTGCTTAGTGGATTATAAAGGTCTTATAAATATTATCCCACTTGCTGATGAGCCTTTTCCTGAGCCTGTTTTCGAGAGCCTATTCATTTTACCATTGCCAGAAATTTTATCCCATACAGCATGTCAAATTAATAAATTGTTAAATGATAAAATTATCACTACCCAAGTTGGTGAGATTCGAAAATATCTGATTTGGACAGTAAAAGTACCAACTGATGATATATGACTAGATCGAGAACTGTCGAAGATTAATCATAAAATTGTGAAGCAGTATGAAAGTACTTCCATGTCTAACTCGACGGAGTCGAGTTCTCTCCAATATGGGAAGAATAATGCGGACATCAAGCCACGTGTATGGCACGTGTATCACCGATAGAGAAGACGCCTTGTTCTAGTTTCCCAGTAGTAATAATAGAACTCTGTATAATTTTAGTTTCTTTATTTTGAGTTTTTTATTTGGAGTTGTATTTTTATTAGGAGTTTAGTTTCTTTATTTTAGAATTGTAATTCTATTTTGATTTTGTATTCAAATTTTGTAAAAGCATGTATAAAGACCTCTTGTATCAAACAATAGTAAACAACGAAAATTATGAAGAAAATTTCTCAAATTTGTGTGAGTTGTGATCTCTCCCAAATCTCTTTTGCATGTGAAGCCTTAGAGAATCTCTAGATTAGTGGTATGAAATCCTAACTAGCCTACATCTCTTTCTCCTCCTCCAACGCCCTAATCCCAATTCTAAATTCTCTTCTCAAAATCCTAAACTCTCCTTCTATTTCAAAACCTGAGAAAATCTAGAAAAAATCTGAAATCCCCAAAATATTCAAAACTCTTACTGTTCACAAATTCTAGAAAAATCAGAAAAAATTGCGCGAGCAAAATTCAGCCACCAGCTACTTTGTTCGGGCCAAAACTTTCACATCTGGACTCCGATTCAGGCGATTTTCGAAGCGTTGGATTCGTCGAGACGAGCTCTACACATTTACAATCATCACAATGACATTGAGGTCACACCTGATCCTCAGTAAGTATGTTTCTTATCCAAATCGGTTATTTCGAGTCTGATATTTAATTTCTAAATTATTTATCAATTTAATTGTTGTCCATAAACGTGAGATTGTGCACATTTACTTATTTGTAATTCAGTAGCTTTAATATTGATTGAAAAATCTTTTGGCGTATGATATATTATCTTTAGTTGATTCTCGATTGAAATTGGATTTGGTTGCTCATGTTATTTTGTTACACCTGTCCGCTTTTTTAGTTTTAATATTTTCCTGCATTTCATGTTGGTGAAGCATGATTAAGTATTTTGTTGCTAATTTCGATACATGCATCCACGTTTCACATCAGTAATTAAATTTAAGACATGCCAAACGTGTATCCAATAAGTATCCATCACGTAATCAAACATTGGATATGTATGAACTACATGTATTGTTCCTCTAGTGTAGTATGAGATTCCTCTAATTTAGCATCCTAAGAAGAAAATGTTTTACCCCACCAACAACATAGATGCACACCTCAGTATGTGTACGCACATGAATAGAAGTATTGAGTGATTAGTGCACACTCCCATCACTATGGTATTGATTAAGGACCTCCCATCACTATGGTAAGCATTCCAGATATAAAAGGCAACACTTGTTGAGACATGCTGCAATTGATTCCCAATTGTGGTTATTGTGCTTGTTATTATAGAAAACCTATTAGGAAGTTTTCTGATTTAATTATTGCCTTTCTTGTGGCCGCTAACTTGAACTTACATTTCCCACTTACCAAAAACTATATAAAAAAGTAGAGTGATAGAGAATCTTTCATACCTGGAAATCTTATAAATCGGGGTTTTATGTTTTCTATCAATGAAATGAGCTCCTTCCGAAAGCCGTGTCCCTATATAAAACATTAAAAGAAGACAGGACATTACTTCAATTCTGAATGTGAAGGTAACACATCAATACCTAAATTGTTATTGTGTTCTTGCTCTCTCTAAAAAAATATAGATGTGAATAAATCTATACAATAATTCTGAGATCTTAAAATAAAATTTTAAAAGATACTTCGATTCTTAGTGCAACAAAAATCTTGCTCTTCATCTAATTTAAAATTCTCTAGAAAACAGATTTTTGACCTGACAGTGAATTATTGGTGAATAAAAGGTAGTAAACTTAGTAAATTTAGGTCACTAGTAATTATTACAGCTGAATTTCATGAAAGAAATAACGGGCCTCACATAACATCACTTCTATTATTATGCTCTATACTTGCCATCTATGCCCTTCCACACTCCACTTAGACAAAACACATTCAGCGATGTTTATTCTTCATCTGTGAATATTACTAGTTTATCCTTACATATGCGAAAATGAAGATTGATTCTCTCTCTCTGTGTGTGTGCGCGCGCGCGCGTCCCCATAGATGTGTGTGTGATGCTTAAAAATCTCGCAACCCCTTCTATTAGTGATAGCCCCAAATAGCCCCTGTCGCAACCTCATAGAAACACACTGTAGTTTATACTTTATCTCCAATCACCTAGTTTTCAGAAAGCAAAAAAAAAAACGTAGGCAAACTACAAGAAGAGTCTATGAAAGCAATTAGCTAAAGGAGCGTGCTGCCAAACACTAGCAGATGAGATCATGACACACATCTCACTTGTGTCAGGTAACCATATTACCCAAAGGCAAAGGCTTAAGCTTATGGGTTGGTAGGCCAACAATGCATTAAGCAAATCTAACTATTGACACTTCCTCTCACATGGATCTTTGGGTTACGTTGAAAGGCTCCAACACAAATTTGACTCTCTTGGAAAGGCAGAATAAATAGGAGTAAACAAACATATTTTAGATTGCCAGTAGTGAGGTTTGATCCTAGAAACTCTTGAAATCTGTGAATTGATGTCATGTCAGATAACTGCTTATTCCAAAAGCTTAAGCTTATGAGATGTGGTATATTTAAATCAAACAGACTTATCAGAAATATGTGTACCATGGTATACACCTATTTAAGTAGGTCTTCTCTGTCTAGCTCTCTATTCATCAAGCCTGGTTTATCAAAAAGTCGAAAGCTTTTATTCCTTATGGTTCTAAGTAGAAAGTGACTTTCTAGTTTTATATGCAATCACAAGCATGCAGACAAGTTGATTTGCCTCACATTTACTATCCGGAATCTGAATATATATCATGGTTTCAAATATCGGCCGATCCGTACAATACCATATCGGGTTTTGAGGAACCCATATGATATCAATCCTATAATATCGCCGATATCAGGGCAAACATTGGCCAATATTGATGGCTGATATTGAGAATATTGATATTAAAAACTATTGGCCGATATCGATACCGATTCTGAGATTTTAAACCATTATATATACCACTTTTTTAATAGGCAGAGATACATTACTTTGAATAGATGGAAATGTCACAATTCATTGTTATAGCATAAAAGACGTTCTGGAGAATGTTCCTTCTCAAATTTCAAAGCAGCAAGACCAAGACATTGTGTCAATATTTAAGTGTTAATGCAGAAAATTATGCCATGTCAGATTTAGATTCTTTGGCTTTTGAACCTTCTTATGAACACTATGTTTCTATGACATACATGAACCTTTTCATTAAATAAAAGATATCCCAGATAACTAGAGTTTGATGGACTTCTCCAAATTGATTGTGGTTGTCGGGCTGAAACTCTTCAAATTAATTGTGGAAATTAGCTGTTCAAGGGGAAGAAAGGATAAACCGAGGTAACAAAAGAAAAGTCAAATTTCTGACATTTCTGATAATATACAATATGAATTTTCTTATGGCTCTCTTTTTCTCATTTCAATTCATGAAAAGTAAAAAATGGAAAAGAAACCTCTACAGAAAGGTTTGCATGAAGTTTATACCTTGTAGGTGTCGGTAGGCATCACAGATACTTGATCAAGCCAAATGACTCTGTTTTGATTCGTTGTTAATTGAAGTCTTGAATTTCTATTTGTTCCTTTGGCTTCCAACTGCAGCTCCACCTTAGTCCAATTTGAGACTTCTGAAGCTGTACGTCTGCAAGAAGAGATGCAAAAATGGTAAAATATAAAAATACTCTCTCTCTGTGTGTGTGTGTGTGTAAAATGCATAAACCTAACAAGATGCTTACATTATATTAGTAGAAGCCAGACTCTGCAACCCATCTGAGCTTGTAAGTGAAACTGATAAGTTCAATGACCCAGATGACATAACATGAACGACCATTTTATAGGTCTTCCCTTGTTCAATATTCTGTAATATTACAATGAAATAAGGAAAAAAATTGACTGCAAAACAATATTTTCATATAAGGAATGTCAGGGATAAAATCTAGAGACATTCAGAAAGAAACAGTTAAATGCTAAAATTTTCATAATCAACATTTCAATTTTACAGTGGATGCAGGAATCTAATAAACCTTTTCTGTAGATTAATTATGCATGTGTACCCCCACATGCGTATGTGCCTATATATTTTGTGTTTGTTCTCTTCTCTCTGTTTGTTCTCTCTCTCTCTCTCACACACACACACACACACATGTATGTATGTATGGGGAAGGATTGCATGGGATGGCATATGACATTTTTTATTTATGTGTGTATGTATTTATGTAAGTATGCATGCATGGGAAAGGATTATATGGGATGGCATATGACATTTTCTATGTGTTGCGTGCATAGCCTGGGATACCATACTTGCTCTGTACCAATCTCCACATTGACTTGCTTTTCATGCCTTTAACGAAACACCTTGAGATTTTGAATTACTACCTTGATTCTTTCCTTGGTTATAACCGTACCGTGAAGTTTTTAACTCTTGCTCCCTCTCCTGGGGCCTTTGCCTGTTTACCGCCATGTCGTGTGCCATCTCAAGCCTTACCCAAATGCATCTTTTCTTTAGTCGTCCTGCAACACTTAAACCCGTTGCAATTTTTCTTAAAACTCCACCTCGAAGTGAGCTCCCTTCAAGCTTTTCATTGAAAACTCCTTGACCTAGTTTCTTTTTCTTAACTTGCATCACCGCTGCCACTAGCAAATTCCGCTTTGTGACGCCTTCTCAGTCATGGGGCCCCCGCCGGTCTTGAGGCAATCCACCTCTAATTCTGTCATGGTCTTACCAATTTTACACAGACATTGTCAAAGGCTTGTCATGCCATGGTCCTCCACCGATCACTTGGTGATGGTCCACCTTTCATCAATGTTTTAACCTTAAAACTTCACATAATTGTCATGGTTTTATCGGGCATTTCCGCCACACACTGCCATAGTCTTTCTTCCATTATTCAGGATTGTCATCCACCACTATATTGATGTTTGCTAGATCTATTATCCTACTATTGATGTTCAAACCTGATAGATCTACCAATGCCTGCAATAATCTTACCGTGTCACGATTAATCCGTCGTAACTTTGATCGTGATTTCCGTCGATTTCTTTAACTGATATGTACAGAACCTGCATCAGACATTAGAATCTCCTCGATTTGCACCCACCATTGGATCCATAACATTGAAAAACATAAGGTTTGACACCTTGATCGTCTGAATCTGACTGCGATTGCACGATCTACCTTTCGACCAATCTCATCCATTAATTATCTTCATCACCCTCCATTGTTTTTCTTTTGACTTGTTGTCGCAGCAAGCCTCTATGAGATGCCTTGTGTGATGCCTCCGTGAGCTCGTCAAGCTCGTCTTGTCATCCGCCATTGGCGATGATCCGATCATCACCTTCGCATTTACTGTGTTCAGATCTAAGCACCATTGAGCCTTGATGACTCCACCTTGATCAATATACTCCAAAAGTCATTGATCTTTATCTTAGAATAAATCTGAACTTTTCTTGTCATCTTCTTCATCTTGATACCTCCGCCGAACTCTATCGACTCAACATTTTCTTCATCTAGAGCACTTGAGTCTTGAACGAACACCATCAGTTCTGATACTAATTGTTGCGTGCATAGCCCGGGATACCATACTTACTATGATACCAATTGTTGGGAGATACGGAGATCCCTACCGACGATTTTAAGCACCCCATGAGATCGATTACCTTGAGCGCACAAGATGAATATTAAAAGATGCAAGAAGAAAAACATACAATTTAACGTGGTTCGGCCCAAACTTGGCCTACGTCTATGGAGAGAGAACTTGAGAGAGCTTTATTAATAAAGTTGATACATAGAGATCTAACATTCCTCTTGATCCTACAAGAGTATTCGTGTTTTCCTTGAATCTACACCTAGATTACAAGAGTATACCTTCTCTCTATATACCTTCACTTTACTCCTCTCTTTCTTAGTTTTTTAGAGCCTCCTTGGCTTTTTAGGCCCTTACATTGTTATTCATTATAACTTTCTTTTACTCTTTGTTCTACTAAATCCTAGGTTACAATCTTTATTTATAAAATTTTACAATACAACTCATATTTCAACTATGAGATGATCTTGGCTATTGGATGCTTGAAGAATCTTGATCAATCCTATTAGTAGTTGATCTCCTTAATTTAGAAGAATTCTAAACCCTTAATATTTAGAAACAAGCCTTCATTGAATAGAAACTGAATTATATTCATACTCCTAAAAGGACACCAGAGCCTGAAAAGAAAACTAATTCTGCTTCAGAAAATACCTCGATTAGTCAACTAATCCTGATGATTAGGCGACTAATTCTTACCATTAATCGACTTATAAACTATATGTCGACTACTGTATAATGCTTCCTCTCTGTCTCTGCTTTTATATCTCTGTCCTAGTCAACTACTAGTCGACTTATAAACTTTATAAGTCAACTGATCCGCACTTGCTTGGTTTGCTTCTTCTTACTTTAAGTCATCATCTTTTCCAACTCGATTGGATCTTCTTGGACCATCAATTTGATTGGATCTTCTTAGACCATCATCTCCTCTTGAAAACAAGGCAAAATCCTAACACTATGCTGGGATGGCACAATGGGCATGTAAACCACGTAAACTAACCAATTATTATGATTTACATCATAAAGCAAATGAGGACAATGATTTGGGCACTCTCCTTAATATTGCTCATTTTGGATCACTTGATACATAGCTAAGTTTTTGATCATCATATGTTTTATTGGTCCATTATGCTTCCAGGAGATGATATTTTCTAAGATACATCATCTCACCTCTTCTTTTTCAGCGCCCCCCCCCCCGCCGCCGTAAGATGTTCATTGCATGTGCACATGTATGATTTCTTTCCTTCCTTCAGTCTCTTCTTTTATTTCCCTTTAGGTGTCGGTATTCTTTCTTTTTTACTTTTTTTTATTTGGATGATTGGTTTTTTTTTTTTTTTTTGGTGGGGGCGGGGGGGGGGGGGGGGGGGCGGGGCTTGAGAGTGGCTAAGGGGCTGACAAATGTTATACAGTCACTTAGGCAGTGTATATTTGCTTTCTTTCTTTCTTTTACTTACTTTCCTTTTTTGGATGTGTGCATGCACACAGGTGTGCCTTTGTTTGTTGTGTGTTGTGGAGGGTTCCGCCCCCCCCCCCCACCCCCACCACCCCACCCCCGCGCCCCGTGCTTTTTGGGAGCATGGTGATTGTTTTGGGGAGAGGGGAGAGAAGGGGGGATGAGATGTAGGGACTGAAAACTGAAATGTTTTCCTTCCAAGTAAAAGGAATGATAAGTTAGCCACTTTGGCATTTATTTCGACAGCCACAAGACATACCATGCCCCAGTACCCAGGGTTGTATACGCCAACACCGCCAGCTGGACAGATATTGGATCCTGCAGTGTCACAAAGTACTTCCATGCGAAGGGCAATCTTATTACGGCTGAAACAAGAACTCCGATCAGTTAACACATTAATGGAAGTTTCATTCCCAATGATGGACCATGGATCAATATTTGATGGAGTGTTTGGCCCTCCAGCTTCAAAGCCTGAAAATGCAAGTTGTTAGGGCCTCAAAGAAAGGAGAAAATGAATCAGCAATGAACAACACAGCTAAGTTGAAAATTACTCTGTTATGTATAAAGTAATCTCCACTTTAAAATGACCAAGGTGGTCAATCATTTGAAAATCTCAAATGCAGAACATGGCAATAATAGACCAAAGTCTGATTTTACCGGCAAACAAACAACAGAACTCATCAGCAAGTCTGATTACAATATTTCATGTTCTTTTATGAGTTTATTTCTAGTATGAACCTGAGTCTCAAATCATTTATGATCACTCCATACCAATAATTCCATTGAAATATCTGAAATGGATGGGTTTAATTTTCAGAAACCCTTCCTTTTTGAAGGTTGCTTCCATTGGCAAAACAATCATGTGTGTCAGTGTTATGATTAAATGGGGGACCTGAACAGGAAATTTCTTGTGGTCCAGACGTATTTAATGCAATATGCAACAATGGTTGCAAATTCATACAACAAATAGTGGCAATTGCAAATATGGATATAGAAGAAAAAAAACTTGATTTACATAAATTTTATTCATTCAAGCTTATGAATTATTAAGGGTTTGATCAGAAACTTTGCCTTGTTTTGTGAGTGATTATTCACGTCCATTATACAAGCTAATTTATATTACCAATGCCCATTTGATTTTTATGTTTACTAATAATATACATCATCAATTTGGGGGCACTCTGCTGCACACCCATTACCATCAGAATCAGAATATTCTTGTTATGGGAGACCAGAGAAGAGGGTGTGAGAAGTAAACTTATTTTTTCAACAAAGTTAAGCACAGCAATGCATTCAAGTGATGTGAACTCCATATTTCTGGATTATTTTTTTCCTTTTTGCAGCATCTAAAATTTTACAATAATATTTAAACTATAAAACTGAATCTGATGCCCAAGTTTAAATGCAATTTAATTATTACCTCTATTACTGACAAGCTCTGCCCATATCCCACCAGCTCCTGCATGGTTGATTTCCTACAATCACAATAACAAGACAAAGAAAACAAGTTTAGTAATTATTGATTGAACTTTTTAAGCAATGATTTTGAGTGAGTAATCAAACTATACAAAAGATATTAGTCCATAAAACATAATGTGGACTTATTAACTCGTCCATCAAAAATTTAATAGAAACACACTGATCCACAAAACCATTTCACCATAAACTTCAATAAGATGGTAGATCCAACTGGTTCCCAAATGATAAAGCCAAAAGGAAATCTGTGAAACAATTCAAATGCCTTGTTTTCTATTTTGTAGTATGCAATAGGTAAGTACAGAAAGCTAATTATATGCAGCATATTTAGGTAATGATCAAATAAATGATTTATCACAAAGGGGAAATAAAAAACTGAAAATATCAACTGGGCTCAAAGCCACTGGGTGGAACATATAATATATCTCAATGAGTAAAAATTCCAAAAGAATACTAAATGATTTTCGTTCCTGCAAAGTTTCAAATGCATAATTTACAATTCAGTCCCTCTTAAACTTTTCAGCATCCTCAGATAATGCATAGCTCTTATTGGCTTTAATCGTTGAAAAAAAATATGAATCTTTCACTGTCAACAAGTAAGAAGTCTACAAAATTGATGAAAACGGTAGAATAAAAAGACGAAATATCAACATATCTGCAACAATCAATAACAGTGGTTTTCTTTCTGACCATAGTATGAAATATGAGGTGTCACAAACTTCTATGATTTTCAAGATGCTCATATATATGTGTGAGTGGGGGGGTTGGGGGGGGGTGTAAACACACACACACGTACACATACATACATAATATATATAGTAGTGATCCGTTGAGATAATTGGCTTAGGTGAGAAGATGAGAAGGGAGCACAGAATGTAGAGATAGAGCGGAGATAGAGGAAGATAGCACAGAGATCGGAAGACAAAGGGAGCGAACGACGCAGTGAAGCAGGCCAGGAAAGCACCCGGTCGACCGCACGGTCGACCTGTGAAGAAGGCCGGTCGACCGCCCGGTCGACCGGTGTGCACGACGTGCACAGGCTAGAACGGTCAACCGCCTGATCAACCGACTGTATGATGGTTGCTCTCTATTGGTGATGGTCGACCTGGCCGGTCAACTAAGGCATGGGTCGGTCAACCGCCCGATCGACCGACAGACGCGTTTCTACTGTCCTTTCTAGATTCAGATTCCTTTTCTATTTGGGATCGAATCCAATTAGGGTTTCCTAAAACCCTGGGACTCTGTGGCTATAAATAAGGGCTAGAACCCTCATGTGTTGTATCCCTGAAAGTACCTGAGAGTCCCTCTTGTATTAGTTTGTATTGATTGTTGAATCAATAAAATCCCTCTCTTGCCCCGAGGACGTAGGCAAATTGTCGAACCTCGTTAAATACTGTGTTGATTGCTTTTCTATATTATTCTCTGTTCTTGTCGTGTTGGATACATCTCCAGCTGCATTAGTCTCCGTTTGGTGGATTCCTCAGAGAGGTTGTTGCCAAGGGCACGCGCAACAATTGGTATCAGAGCATCCCAGATTCGGCGTGAGATCGTGTGTTGATCCGAAGGCATCAGTTGCTGTTTGGCGGAGATCGTGAGTCGATCTCGGAGCAGCGTTGGGACTGTTTGTGGGATCGTGTGTCGATCTCAAAACATCGTGTAGATTGCTCGAGGAATCAATTCGAAAGAGTAGATTGCTTCGGAAACTCTTCGAGGGTTTTGCGTGGAGGTAAAGATCCTATGTTTATCCAGTTTCTTTTATCTAACTCCGTTTGTTTCCACATTGCTTTGAGGAATTAGTTGAGAAGATGGCTAG
This sequence comes from Agave tequilana, assembly GCA_038442645.1. Classification (NCBI taxonomy): domain Eukaryota; kingdom Viridiplantae; phylum Streptophyta; class Magnoliopsida; order Asparagales; family Asparagaceae; genus Agave; species Agave tequilana. The sequence goes on along the minus strand of JAVJIF010030158.1, from coordinate 24,599 downwards.
AGATAGTTCATCTACGAGAAAATCCATAAATTCACATCCGTTGAGGATTGATGTGGTGAAGTTTGACAGTAAGAACAATTTTAGTATGTGGAGATGTGAAATGATGGATGCGCTGACGACATCAAATCTCGAAGACACTCTACGGTTGGAGAAGAAGCGTGAATCAACGACTGAAGAAGATTGGGACAAGATGAACCGTACGGCGTGTGGCTTGATCAGGTCTTGTTTGTCATGTGTTGCATGAAACATCTGCGAGGCAGCTGTGGGAGATCCTGGAGAAGAAGTATCTGACGAAAAGCGTCGAATCGCGGTTGCAGTTGAAGAGTAAGCTTAACCGGTTCCAGATGCAGAGAGGATGCTCCATCAACGAACACATGAATAGCTACATAAAGCTTCTTACAGATCTAGTTAATGTGGATGTGGAGATCGATGAAGAGGATAAGGCGGTAATTCTATTGAATTCTCTTCCTCAAGAAGAGTATGAGACTTTACTCTTACATTAATCAATGGAAGAAAGTCTCTTGACTACAATGAAGTGTTTGCTGCTCTTGTGAGTTATGAAGTAAGGAGACATGACAGGCTGTCTTCTTCGGGGAACACAACAGTAGAGGCATTGGCGGTAAGAGGCAGGAGTTCCAATAGGAATGGAAGAGATGGTCAGGGAAGATCGAAGTCCAGATCAGGCTTCAGAGATCTGAAGAGAAATCAGTGCGCCTTATGCAAGGAGCTAGGGCACTGGAAGGTTAATTGTCTGAAGGCCAAAGGTAAGAAGGAGCTGATGACCGAGGCAAATCTCGCGCGGGTAGTCAGTACTTCACAGGCAGATGGATCGATTCAGACTCATCGGTATTCTCTCTCTCTTTCTGTGTTACTACTACTGTTAGTTACTCAGATAATGCTAAGTGGATCTTAGATACAGGAGCTCCTGTCATGTGTGCCGAACAGGGCCTGGTTTTCTAGCTTTGAGAAGCTAGATGGATGCTTCACGGTCATGGGTGATGATTATCCGTGTAATGTGAAAGGGATGGGTACAGTCCGTATCAAGATGGATGATGAAGTAGTGCGAGAACTGAAGGAGGTGAGGTATGTACCTCAACTCAAAAGGAATCTTATCTCTGTTGGCGCTTTAGAAGTGTTGGGTCTTGTGGTATCTATACGAGATGGTGTTTTCAAGATGACCAAAGGCTCAATGATGATGATGAAGGGCGTCCACTGGAACAATATCTACTACCTGAAGGGTAGTTCAGTTACAAGTCAGGTGGAGACTTCTATTTCTTCAGATAATATTTGCACGCAGGTCTGGCAGGTGAAGGTCAGACATAGAGGTGAAAAGTCTTTGCAAGCTCCTGCAAAGAAGGGATCATTGGAAGGTGCTCCTACCTGCAACTTGGTGGGTGAACACGACGTTCTGGATAAGAAGAAGGTGAAATTCAGCACTAATACTCACCACTCAGAAGGTCTTTTTGGTTGTGTTCACGTACGCTTTGGGGACCTGCTAAGACTGCATCGCTTGGAGGTCACAAGTACTTTGTCTCTTTTATTGATAATTTATCTAAGGCATTGTTGGATATATCCCATGAGACAAAGGTGTGAAGCCCTAGATATGTTGGTGAAGTGGAAAGGAATAATGGAGAAACAGACAGGTAGGAAGATTAAGGAGCTACAAGTTGGTAATGTTGAAAGATACATGGACCAATTCCTACGATTTGGCCAGAACACTGGTATTGGTACTCACAGAAGGTATATGTGGGTTGGCTAAGGAGATAAACCGTTCCTTACTGGAGAAGGTTCGGTTGTTGTTGTCTAATACACGATTAGACAAATCGTTTTGGGCTGAGGCGATTGTGTATGCTAGTCATCTCATAAATGGATTGTCATCGACTGCGATAGGAAGTAAAACTCAACTGGAAGTTTGGTCTGGGAAAGCTACTCAAGGTCATGATTTGCTGCAGGAATTTAGAAGTTCGACCTACTTTTGTGTCAAAGATGGCATGGTAAATCCGCGAGTAAAGAGGTTTATGTTTTTGGGTGTCAAGAGAAATATGAAAGGCTACAGGTTATGGGACCCCGAAAATAAGAAGATCGTGTTGAGTCGGCATGTCACGTTTGATGAGACTTCAGTGTTGAAGTCTACCGTCTCTCAGCAGGTGGAGAGGACAAAGACCAAGGAAGTATCGCAGCGGGTGGAGGTTGATGCTACTCCACCATCTCCAGTTGGTTCGGTATCAATGAAGACTTCACCGGATGTGACACCGAGTGGAGATCATGTAGCTAGGGTAAATACTGGACAGGTTGAAGACATTGATGAGAATGTTGAAGTGTTTGCAGCCATTGGAACCAAGATAAAAATATGAAAGTGGGTGAAGAAGCACGAATCTCAAGCTTGTGACCGCGACAAGCTCAAGTTGAAGGCCGTTGTTCTCCATGACGGTAGTGAAGAGGTTCATATGACTCAGCCAGATATATTCGCTACTGAAGATTCAGTCACAGGTGCTTGAACTTGATGGAGCTCATTTTCAATGAACTACGGTTGGCTTGATTTTTAGGCAAGGTACGTAGGCAGCCTTAAAGGCGCAGCCACATTTGGTGATGCAACCTGTATGAAGCTGTTTTGGTTCTCGAGAAGTTGATTGGGACTTGACGTAGAGGTAAAGAGTTGGACTTCACAAAGAGGTGAAGTGTTGTGGTCTCGATGAACAGTTGATCTTCTGGTGAGAAGATGGTTAAGCTTGCATAAGAAGGGTGTGCATCCAGTTTGTGAAGCCGATGATGGTGTTCGGTGTGCTCTACTCAGACTTGGTTAGACCGTCAGCTGAAGACATGTAAACTGGAGAGAGCCAGTCAGTTGGAGAGTCAGTGTTGGCTCATGATGGGTTCTTCTTGAGGTCATGAAGTTGCTGAGTGGGAGACACGTTCGTTGATCGGCTCGTATGTTATTTCTCCTAAAATGAAGTGATGGGAACGCATATATTGTGCATTCCGTTTGAATAGCTGAGCTGAAGTTGGACGCAAACAATTGATATTGGAGTTTGGTGAGAGTTGCAGGTGGCAACGACAAACTCAGTTTGGATCTATTGAGATCAGTAGAAATCAATTATACGTGTACTGGCGATTCGTTTGAAGGAACAGGTTTCGTCTGTTGCACAAGCCGAGATCGTGTGTCGATTTCGTCGAGATCGTGTGTCGATTTCGCCAGATGATATATTGGAGTTCGGCTCAGATTTTGAAAATCTTCGCCAGGTGGAGTTGTAGAGATAGAGAGGAGATAGAGAAAGATAGCACAGAGATCAGAAGACAAAGGGAGCGAACAGCGCATTGAAGCAGGCCAGGAAAGCACCCGGTCGACCGGTGGAGAAGGCCGGTCGACCACCCGGTCGACCGGTGTGCACGACGTGCACAGGCGTAGAACGGTCAACCACGTGGTCGACCGTGGCTAAAGAGCGGTCAACCGCCCGGTCGACCGACTATATAATGGTTGCTCTCTGTTGGTGACGGTCAATCAAATCCAATCAGGGTTTCCTAAAACCCTAGGACTCTGTGGTTATAAATAAGGGCTAGAGCCCTCATGTATTGTATCCCTAAAAATACCTGAGAGTATTCCTCTTGTATTAGTTTGTATTAATTGTTGAATCAATAAAATCCCTCCTCCCTTGCCCTGAGGACGTAGGCAAATTGCCGAACCTCGTTAAATACTGTGTTGATTGCTTTTCTCTATTGTTCTCTGTTCTTGTCGTATTGGGTACATCTCCAGCTGCATCAGTCTCCGTTTGATGAATTCCTCAGAGAGGTTGTTGTCAAGGGCGCGCGCAACACAATAGCCATTGGATTAGCTTTTGGGTGGTTGAGATTAGATTCGGAGGAAATAAAATTAAAACCCAAAAACTAAATTAATCAACCCAAACACTAACCTTAACCAGCCAAAACATAAACAGACGACTCATGTGCTCCCTCCTCATCTTCTTATCTAAGCCAGTTGTCTCACTTGTATGTGTGTGTAACACACACACACACACACACACACACACACACACACACACACACACTAAATATATTTTCCAGAATATTTCTGTCAAATTTAAAATCTACTATTTCCCCAAAGATAGCAAAGATGAGAACAAATAACATACATGCATATGTGCAACACTCACCTCAAAAAAGATACCAAACAGATATTCAGATATCTCCCTCCCTGATTGCGGCGATGCATCTACCGTGAGGACTGCTGTCTGATTTGCTTTCAAATTATGAGCAGAACTTTGATATGAAGCCAATATCAGAAACAGAGCATAAAACAAGGCACAAGAAGTTGTCCTCCGAAGACCCATTGTCTTCTGCTCGCATATCATCGCAGAAACCACTAGAGAAAGGGATATATAAAATAAAAATTTCAGAAGACATAACAGGAGAGAAATATAGTACAAGGAAATAAAAAAGAAAAGCAATCAACTAACAGATGTTTCCAAATAATAAAAGAAAATAAACATGATCATATCAATGCAAATTTATATGCAATTAAATATTCAGCATGGATTAGTCTTCATTGAACTATGCTTCAACAGAACTGTAGCAATGCACCATTAAACCACCATTACACTAAAATATAAACAAGAAGAGATCGGAAACATGTTCTTTTTTGCTCTTTGGTTTCATATACTACTCATACACCGAACAGAAAATCAATGTTCTTTTTCTTTTCAGGGCTAATCAGGTAGATTTTTTCCATTTTCCTACTGGCCTTCTAGGATTCGTGCTCTCGTACAAGTCTTTTTTATTTTAAACTCTCAATGTAGCCTTGTGCTAGATAGCTAACCCCATTCTTACAGGGGAATGTTTAAATGACTCCATTCTTATAAGAAAAGATTGAAATCACGTTAGACTGAAATTAACTAGACCCGAGTTAAGAATTGGATGGAAATTGATAACTTGTCCTGATTTAAAATAACTAACGTGGCTTGGGGATTAAATAGCAATTCACATGAACCGGGGAATATTTTCAAATAACCCATTTTGGGGGACTGATATTTAAAAAACCCAAACATATAACCAACATTATCGAAGGAAACTTTCAACCCAGTATATAAGGACCGACCAAATTAGAAGACTGAAATTAAAAGCTACGCAAACACATCATATAAATCAGAATTATCATGCCAAATTTTCTCATGCATGGCACTGTAGAAGTGATCATATATGTCTACAGATACAGAATTACATCAGAAACAAGGGAACCAACATCACTGGAGCATTAACTCAAACGGGTAATGAACATATATCACCAAAACCCACAAAAAATTCCAGAATTTGATCCCAAGATCAAAAGGGTTGGTTCAAATGAAAGCCTTACCAATCCCAATTGGGTGTAGAGCCAATCCGGTTCAAAATTAGAGCAGAACAAGATGAAGATTCAGGTGTGGGGTTTAATTGTTTGATGAGGGGCATTTATAGAGGGGAAATGAGCGGGTGATGGATTTCTTGAAGGGATGTCTGTCTGCAGGAAATCATGCCAGTCTCATGGGGGAGAGAGTAGAGAGAGGAGAGTGATGCCGACGTGGAGATTTCATCGCTTTCGATGAGATCTCGGCCGTTGGATGAGAATCCGCCGGGGGGGCCCAATGGCTTGCTTGCTCGCTTGATCCTCCTTGCTTTGCTTGCAAGGATCGTTTCGTTGGGCCGCGTGTGTGGGGGTGGAGCCCTTCGCAGCCTCAGCAGCAAGGATTAATTATCTCTTTATTTTATTTTATTATTTATTGAACTGCTAAGGGCAAGTTTTTGAATAAATACATTTAATATTTAATTTCAAAAATCAATCTCTCTCAAATTTATTTTCAAAAATCGATTTCTGACAGGTCACATAGGTGGTTGGTCGTTTCTCCCCGCCAGCGTGGGGGCTCCATCCGCAGGCAGTTGTCAATTCTTAGTCTGCTATTGGCAACCCCAGACCTAGTTTTTTTTTTAGCTTTTTCTTCTTGGTCCGAGATAAAGAAGAAGAAGATGATTTATTTGTGCAAAGATCAGATACTATTAGTTATGATTTTTGGTTGTATATATATACACATATTGGTCACATGTTTACACTGATTTAAGAGATATAATAGGAAAACATTGACTGAGAGAAAGAATGAGAAACACATGGTGCATGAATCTCATGAGTCTCATGTGGTTCCTATAATCATGGAGAGGTTTTAGGATCTGGTTGATTTCATGAGGGGAATCTTTCACATGGATCACATGTTTCACATGAGTCACGTGTTGTCATTGATATCTCTAACACCCCCCCTCCAGCGCAAGCGAAGCTGGTTCGAAAGAACCGAGAGCTTGTTCTTCAGCATAGAAAACCTTAATGAGCTCAAAGGCTTGGTAAGGATGTCTGCTAGTTGGTCTTTACTGCTGACAAACCGAACATCTAGGACTCCATTGGCAACATAGTCCGTCACAAAATGAATGTCGATCTCAACATGTTTGGAGCAGGAGTGACGAATAGGATTGATCGAGAGATATGTTGCACCAAGGTTGTCACAGAGAACTATCGGGGGAGATTGCGGAACTCCAAGCTCACGAAGTAATCACTGCAACTAAACGACCTCTGCTGCAGCATTGGCCACGCCCCTATACTCTGCCTCAGTGCTATATCGTGCCACAGGGCACTGCTTCTTCGAGCTCCAAGAAATGAGATTTGTACCAAGAAAGACACAATAGCCACTGGTAGATTTTCGATCATGATCGACCCTGCCCAATCTGCATCAGTGTAAGCAGTATGCTGTACAGAAGAATGACAAGAGAGAAAAAGACCATGTTGAATGGTAGATTTAAGGTAACAGAGGATCCATTTTACAGCGCTCCAATTCTCATCGGTTGGAGTTTGCATGAACTGAGCGACCTTGTTCACCAAGAAGGTAATATCAGGTCTGGTAAAGCTTAGGTATTGTAGAGCCCCAATAGTACTTCGATAGATAAAATGGTTAGAGAGAGACTTACCAACAATCTTGGAGACCTTACAGGAAGTGGCCATAGGCGAGCTAACAGGCTTGACACCATCCATCTTGAGTCGGAGAAGCAAGTCACGGATGTACTTCTGTTGAGAGAGAAATAGACCTGAGGGTGTACGGTGACACTTCACGCTCAAGAAATAGTGCAGTGGGCCGAGGTCTTTTAATGAGAACTCCTGGTCTAGTTCTTGAATAAGACGAGTGACAGCCCATGAGTCATTGCCTGTGATGATGATGTCGTCCACATATATAAGAACCAGAAGAAGATCTGTCCCGACCCGTCGGAGGAAGAGAGACATGTCGGACTTAGAGCCCACAAAGCCTAATGTAACTAAATAACTGCTGAGGCGAGAAAACCAGGGCCGTGGAGTCTGTTTGAGGTCATAGATACTGCGTGAAGCTTGCATACATGATTGGGATGAGCAGGATTGATGAACCCCGAAGGTTGTTCCATGTAGACCGTCTTAGTAAGAAAACCCTGCAAAAATGCATTATTCACATCCAACTGTCGAATAGACCATCTCTTGGAGACGGCCAGACTGCACATGGTACGGACAGTGGTCGGTTTGATGACCGGACTGAATGTCTCATTATAGTCTAATCCTGGTTGTTGATGAAAATCCTTGGCCACCAGGCGGGCCTTATACCTGTCAACAGAACCATCAGATTTATGTTTTAACTTGAAAACCCACTTGCAACCAACCAGATTCATGGTAGGGTGGTATGGCACAAGGGACCAGGTTTTATTCTTAAGCAAGGCATTCATCTCAGTGTCCATTGCTTGGCGCCACTTGGGATCTTTAGAAGCTTGCGTGAAACATGTGGGTTCGACAGGAGTGGTGGCCAAGTCGATCATGAGACAGGTAGGCATGGGATACCGGGTGGCTAGCCAGACCTTTGGTGTTCTGATGTTATCCTGTGTTCTGGTGACCATAGGTAGGTCCTGGTAGGAGGGGGACTGGGAGAGCCTGAGGATGAGGACGATGAGAAGGACTCATCGATGGGTGCTAATGGAGGTGGTGGAGAAGGAGTATGTGAAGGAAGTGATATTAGAGGAGGAGAAGAGTCAATGGTGAGGCTCGCATGAGAAGAAGGAACTGGAACAATGGAAGGTAACAGAGGCATGGAGATGGGGATCAGTGGTGAAAGCGTGGGAGTAGGGGGAGAGAGGGAGGGCAAAGGAGAATGAAAAGGAAAGGAAGATTCGCCGGACACAACATCCCGAGAGATGTAAATACGACCAGAGGGGACATGCAAATATTGATAACCTTTATGCGAAGCCGAGTAACCTAAGAAGACACATTAACTATGAGTTTGATATGGACGCAGATGAGGGTAGCAAGCACAACTAAAAATTCGTAAGGAAAGGTAGTCAGGTGCTTTATGAAATAATTTCTGGTAGGGAGATAGATTATGAAGGACGGGGGTGGGCATACTATTGATGAGAAATGAGGCGGTTTGGAAAGCATAAGGCCAGTAATAGAATGGAACATTTGACAGAGCCAGAAAAGTAAGGCCGGTCTCGACAAAGTGGCAGTGCTTTCTTTCTGCGGTGCCGTTTTGGGCACTAGTGTGTGGACAGGATAAGCGATGAGCAATACCCTGAGAAGACAAGTAAGATTTAAATTTGATGAACTCGCCATCACCATCAGTTTGGAGTGCTTTAATGGAACGCCCAAAAAAAATTTCCACATGAATTTTGAACTCAAAAAAAAAGAGAAAGCATCACATTTATTTATTAAAGGATAAAGCCAAACATATTTACTGTAGTGATCTACAAAGCTAATATAATAGCGATGACCACTTACAGCGGACTGATTGCACACATTTATTGCATTATTCTTTATTACATTCCACATTTATCATGTAATAAATCTGCTAAATTCCTTGTCTTAAATGTCTATTTTGCAGAAGATAATCATGGGGAGAAAGAGGATAAAATCAAATAAATATCAGTTAAATTCAGATTTAACTAGATTTATTTGGTTAGAGGAGGATGATCCCAAATCCAGTTAGTTAAATTCAGTTTTTGGTGAATTAGGTGGTTAAAGCTAAAGATCAACCGAGGATAACGTCAACTACAGAGTCCAAATCCAAAGAGATAAATGGATGAGAGAAGATCAATGGATGAGATGAAGCAATTCAGACTCAGATTCTGGCTGGATATATTTTAGTATTTAAATTATAACTTTCGCTACTATAACTCAAATCTGATGATTCAAGATGATCCAGAAAGAGGACTTACAGGGCTACAACTCTTAAGTTGATCATTATTTCTAATTCTATTATTTGATAAGTGATATTTAGCAATCAATACGCCACTAAACTGCAGATCAGAACTGGATATTCACATCAAATCAAGTTTGGAGATAAGGGGAGTTCAGAAATTGTCAGCTTTACTTATCTTCATACTCCTCTACCCTCTACATTTCTCCTATAAATACCTGCACTCAAAGGCAAAAGGAACAACCAAGCAGAGAATAGAACTTAGGATAATTTGTAGTTTGTAACTTAGGTTTTTAATTTTTCTTCTTATGTAATTTTTACTTTTCTTTATGTAACTAAGAGGAGAGACAAGTTTCATGGAGGAAGGAGATCAAGCTTGTACTGAGGGTGACACCGGTGTAAGTAAGTCTTTTCTTTCATTGTTATTTGAATTGAATCAAAGTTTCTTTTTCTTTCTTTACTCTTGTTTTCTTTTACTCTCCTCTGATGTGTTGCAATCCAAGAGAATCCGATAGCCTCGAGACTGCTTAGCCGTTGCAAGTGCCCTTGATGGCCTATGGTGATGAACAACCCTTCTCTTGCTAGTATAGTTTGCCCTTTTATTCGTAGTGTAGATCGAGAATGGGGAAGATCCTATACGCCATGCTTGATTGCCTTCAAAGACAAGGTAAGTCATCGCAAAGGATCCAAGTTATATGAGCACTGAAGAGGTAAGTAATTTTTAGGTTGTCTTTTTTTTCTTTTATTCTTTAGTTTCAATATCACAATCTCCAACCATTTTTATCACCCTTTTCAATTTCTTTGTATATAATCCATTTTTCATTTTCCCACCTTCTCAATCTACCACTTTCTTTCTGACTTCACTTTAACCTAATTTTTCTCTTTTTCTTTTAAAGAACTAAAGAAGAACTTTAACCATTAATTGTAGCCTAAAAGAGAACTTACTAACCTGCACTATTTAATCTTAAAATATGAAATACTGTATTTTGTGTGCAGGTAAAACTCTAATCAAAATTTGGCGCCGTTGCCGGGGAGGGGCGGTAAGTAATTCTCTTTAAAGTTTATATTTTTGGTTAACTTTCTTCTTTGTTTTTTTACAGATTTAACAATAAGGAATTCTTGCTGCATTGGACACATAAGTGGCCTTGGACTCTGCTTAAGAAAGTAGAGCCAAGAAGCCCTCAGATTTGCTACAGTCCCGTGGCAAACTGAGTGAACTACTAACCTGTATTTTCTGCAGGTTGGCTGAGTTGCGTAGTTTAAATATCTGTAGCATTTATTTCCTTGTTTGTCTCACTGTATTTACTTTCTAACCTCAACAGTAAAATGATAATTGTAAATGCTAAAAAATGGTTTAGACTTTGCATTTAGGCACGTGTCTATTTCATTATATTTTTATTTACTGTTGAAGAGTGCTGGAGTAAAGGTACGTGTGCATAGCATCTAGTATAAGAACACTTTTGGATTGTTTACATTGCTTAAGTGTTGCTTTTCTTGTACACTGCACTAAATTGATTAAGGGCTTGTCCTATAAACAAGATAAGGTGGGGAAGTCATTACCCTCCCTTAGCCCACAAACAATCTCCTCACTCACTAACCCAAGCCTAATTAAAAATAAGTAGACGTTGGCCCTAGGGACATCTCGGACTCAATTAGGAGATTATCCTAAGGGGGAAAGGTGTTAGAATTTGACTCCTGCCAAATCAGTGTCTAGGAAGGGGATTAAGGGCCGAAAGCCCGAAGGTTGGTGGTTACTTAATTAAGGAACGTCTTTGACGGATAACCTCCCACCAATCTTGCCCTGACCTGGCTGATTAGCTTGTGGTCAAAGTCCCATTATACCTCCTATGGACAGTCTAACCAGTTAGGAGTCGTCTAGGTCAAAAGTCTACTCTAACTTAGTTTAGAATTTTTTTCTTTTTATTTGTTTGCTTATTTGTTTGTTTTTCTTTGTTTGTGTTGACATTTCCTATGTGATATGGCTTATAACAATAATTTTTCCAATTTTAACGGTAATCCATATTACACCTCGACCTCTTTTTCAGATTTTACCAACCCGGCATATCATAACTTTAACCAACCTAGTGTGCCAGATTGGTCTTATCCGAATCATTACATGCCCCAGTCCCAATACTATGAACAAGACTGGAATAATCATCACTACTCTTCACAGAGTCAATGGGGATACAACTCCCCCGAGTCATATTGTCAACTACCCTACCAACATCCAGCTTCATATACTCCTTCTCCCGAACAACCACTAGAAGAATCAATTGACTGGGAAAAGAGGATGGAAGCCTTAGATGAGCTTGAGCGACGAATTCAAATTTTAGAAGACTCAAAAATCGTAAAAATTTTCAAGTCACAGATCCTTACTCTATTTTTCAAGGAGAACATGACAACTTAGAAAAGAGTATGGAAACCATGATTCAATGTCAAAATGATCCACTCGATATGATAGAAGCAAGAATTAGTAGATTGGAGAACATGCGTAGGAATAAGGAAACTCTCCCTATTCAATCTTTGACTATTCCAAACACTTCTAACTATATTGATGAAAACCAAGAATCATGGTATCTTGAAGACTTTGACCAAGATTCAGTTTCACCACAAAGCCTTGAACTTGACCAATATCAACCCATTAACGAATTGGCAAGTTTTCATTTTAATGAGATTGAACTTGATCATGAATGTGAACCCTATCCCCGACTTTGTGATTCAGTTTCCATCTTCAAATCTATGTTGACTCCGGTATTCTTATCCAATTTGGACCAATTTTCTGAGCCAACATTTATTCCCGTACCCATAGATTTTGAAATTGAATCACCAATTTTGGATATTCACATTCCATTGATGGAAAAAGAATGTGAATATCAATTCTTGGACTTGGACGCAACGCTTGAACCAAAACTAACTCTCGAACCCCAAGTCGATTTTTCTGAGTTTGTATTGGTTCCTGAACCTATCATTCTTGAGTCCAAGTCAACCATTCCACCGAGTCATATTCTTTTGTTGGACATAGGTATAGACCATGATGACTCTGTGATGATTTTCCAGGACTGGTCATGTAAAGGAAGTAAGTTTCACGATAGGATCTTTCATGTCCTATTCATACTGGGGACTGTAAATATGTAAATAGAAAAGAGGTCAATAAAAGTAGGTTCCGTGAACTACCACATTATCTTGATTGGGTAGCAACGCTTGACCCAATCAGACCACCACCGGAACCACCACCTTAAGGTAGTATTTTCCTTCCCTGTCTTCTTTTTCATGCATCTATGCATTAATTCATACATTGAGGACAATGCATGAGATAGGTGTGGGGGAGGGTTCTAACATAACTTAGGTTTTTCTTTTTATTAAAAAAATTATTAACATTTTCTTTACTTTTAAAAACTTTTTGAAAATAGAAACAATATTTTGACATATTTTTGTAAGAAATTAAGTCAATTTTAAGGAATAGGAAAATCCAAATTAGGATTTCTTATACTTGGTCAAAATAAGATTATTTGTTTGATTTTTAAGGTTAGGAAGATAATTTGTCAAAGTAATTTAGTCTTGATCTTTACCTTGATATAATATGCACACTTATATACTTACACACAGGGTTCTAAAACAAAGATTCTTATGCCTTAAAAAAAATTCAAAAAAAAAGAAAAAAAATATAAAAGATAAACAAATCTAATTATTGATTAGCTAGGTGCTTTGGCCTAAGCAAGCCTTAGTATTTATGCGAAAGATGAATAGATAAGTTTGAGAAAAAAATATATAAAAATCCTCTGATTAAGCTGGATATTTGTGCCTAATAAAGCATAAGTATTCACGCCTAAAAGTGGTTCATATAATAAAATCCTTAGTTTTGTGGCCTTGTTTGCTCGAGTCCTTAAGTCCTTGGGGTGTTTTCTCACTTGGTGCCCTAAGACCGTTTGATTTGGGAGTCATCGATTAAAGGCTCGTTACATGAGCAGATTAGAAAGCCTAATAGAACTAAGGAATAATACCACCAAAAAATATATATATAAATAAATAAGGCATAAGAGTTAGAGTTAAAGAACCCTTAGTCAAAGTTTTCACAGTCACAAGGTGCATATGACTTAGGGTAAAGTAATAGAATAGATGAGAAGTATAATTTGACTCCTTACTTTGATCGATAACAAATTTTTAAATAGAGACTAAGTTTAGGAATGAAAAATTCGGTTTTCCTATAACTTATAGATTACTTAAAACTTACAATAATATTTCAAATATTTTTCTTTCAAAATGTGTTTTTAAAATACTAAATTTTTACTTTACGGATTTTGTGGGTGTAATCCACTGAAAATCCTCACGAGACAAAACTCGTCCTCTAGGGGTAACCTAGAGGTTTAACAGCTTGTTGCATAAGCTCAGTGCAATCGCGTGACCTGCGAAAGTGGTCTAATAATCTTTGGTTTAGTTTTGTTGCGTTGCTCGAGGACGAGCAAAAGATAGGTGTGGGGGTGTGATTGCACACATTTATTGCATTATTCTTTATTATATTTCACATTTATCATGTAATAAATCTGCTAAATTCCTTGGCTTAAATGTCTATTTTGCAGAAGATAATCATGGGGAGAAAGAGGATAAAATCAAATAAATATCAGTTAAATTCAGATTTAACTAGATTTATTTGGTTAGAGGAGGATGATCCCAAATCCAGTTGGTTAAATTCAGTTTTTGGTGAATTAGGTGGTTAAAGCTAAAGATCAACCGAGGATAACGTCAACTACAGAGTCCAAATCCAAAGGGATAAATAGATGAGAGAAGATCAATGGATGAGATGAAGCAATTCAGACTCAGATTCTGGCTGGATACATTTTAGTATTTGAATCATAACTTTCTCTACTATAACTCAAATCTGATATTCAAGATGATCCAGAAAGAGGACTTACAGGGCTACAACTCTTAAGTTGATTATTATTTCTAATTCTATCATTTGATAAGTGATATTTAGCAATCAATACGCCACTAAACTGCAAATCAGAACTGAATATCCACATCAAATCAAGTTTGGAGATAAGGGGAGTTCAGAAATTGTCAGCTTTACTTATCTTCATACTCCTCTACCCTCTGCATTTCTCCTATAAATACCTGCACTCAAAGGCAAAAGGAACGACCAAGCAGAGAATAGAACTTAGGATAATTTGTAGTTTGTAACTTAGGTTTTTAGTTTTTCTTCTTATGTAATTTTTACTTTTCTTTATGTAACTAAGAGGAGAGACAAGTTTCATGGAGGAAGGAGATCAAGCTTGTACTGAGGGTGACACCGGTGTAAGTAAGTCTTTTCTTTCATTGTTATTTGAATTGAATCAAAGTTTCTTTTTCTTTCTTTACTCTTGTTTTCTTTTACTCTCCTCTGATGTGTTACAATCCAAGAGAATCCGATAGCCTCGAGACTGCTTAGCCGTTGCAAGTGCCCTTGATGGCTTATGGTGATGAACAACCCTTCTCTTGCTAGTATAGTTTGCCCTTTTATTCGTAGTGTAGATCGAGAATCAGGAAGATCCTATACGCCATGCTTGATTGCCTTCAAAGACAAGGTAAGTCGTCGCAAAGGATCCAAGGTATATGAGCACTGAAGAGGTCTTTTCTTTTATTTTTTAGTTTCAATATCACAATCTCCAATCATTTTTATCACCCTTTTCAATCTCTTTGTATATAATCCATTTTTCATTTTCCCACCTTCTCAATCTACCACTTTCTTTCTAACTTCACTTTAACCTAATTTTTCTCTTTTTCTTTTAAAGAACTAAAGAAGAACTTTAACCATTAATTGTAGCCTAAAAGAGAACTTACTAAAAAACTTCCATCGCTAGTCCCTCCTTGTAGATCACGACCCGCATAGCCACTTGCTATCGTGGTAGAATTGAGTAACTTGCACTCTTTATTCTAAATCTGAAATTCTGTATTTTTGTGCAGGTTTAACCTCAATCACGGACACAGGAGACGGACCCAATTAGCTATGGATAAAGAAGAAGAAGAAGAAGACTTATTTGTGCAAATACTAGATACCATTAGCTATAGTTCTTGGTTGTATATATATACACATATTGGTCACATATTTACACTGATTCAGGAGATACAATAGGAAAACATTGACTGAGAGAAAGAATGAGAAACACATGGTGCATGAATCCCATGATTCTCATATGTTCCTATAATCATGGAGAGATTTTAGGATATGGTTGATTTCATGAGAGAGGTGTCTTTCACATGAATCTCATGTTTCACATGAGTCACGTGTTGTCATTGATATCTCTAACAGTCCAGGGCTGACAATATCGGACAAAGAATTAAGCTAACTTTTTTCAAGCTTCCAAAGCTTGGTCCGGGGTTTGCAACCTCGAACCAAGAATGAGATTCAGCTTTTTTTTTTATACTACCAAAGCTTGGTCCGGGGTTGACAACCCACACGCAGTTCACTTAGCTCAAAAATAACTCTCATTCTTTGTCTGAAGTTGTCAATCTCAGACCAAGGTCACTTGTGGTTGGAAGAAAATTCCTTGAATGAGACTCAGATTTCTTTATTCAGGGTTGACAACCCCGGACTTAACTTTTTTACCATGGGTCTCACTGCTTCATTATTGTCCCTCTGTGTGTGTGTGTGTGTTTCTTTTTTTTTTTTATTGTCCTCTTCCCCTCTCTCACACCCAGGTCCAGTGTCCTAACTCGATGCTCTCTCCCTCAC
Organism: Agave tequilana; assembly: GCA_038442645.1. Taxonomy (NCBI): domain Eukaryota; kingdom Viridiplantae; phylum Streptophyta; class Magnoliopsida; order Asparagales; family Asparagaceae; genus Agave; species Agave tequilana. The sequence continues at coordinate 8,681 of JAVJIF010030158.1, read as the reverse complement.
CCGCGTCCAATGTCCTAACCCGATGCTCTCTCCCTTCACTTTCTAGACTTCGCCGCCCGTTACCCGCTGATCATTCCCACGCTCGTCGACCCTGAGAAGGTAAGATCCCACACTCCTCGCCCTCTCTCATCTCTCATTCAGTCTTTCCCTCAATCCTCTCTCTCCCCCTCCAATTTGCCATATCTCTCCACTCTTTCTATGTCACCCCCTCTCACCCTCAATCATTCTCTCTCAGGAATGCATATCTTTTCTTTTTTGGATAGATAGATTGAATTTTGTAACACCTCGTTCTCAAAATACGTACTTAGTTACATATTCTGATTTTTCGATCGTATTTTTTGATTTACTTTTCGTATTTGTTTTTTTTATAAATATTTGTGTGATCAATTTGCATTGGATCCGGATTCGTAGACTCGAAGTAAACCCTAGTCTAAACTGGGGACCGATCCTAGTGTATTGATCAATTTGACCTTTTGATAGTCAGATTTGATCGGTTTCAGTTTCAAACATCGTTTTCTAATATTTTAAGTTTTTCATAATTTTCTAAAAATTTTCAAAATTATTCTTCAAAATCTTCAAAAATCGGCGTCGACTAGTATCATTGGTCAATTCCATGATTTTTAATTTATAAATGGAGTTGAATTTCTAAAATCTGCTTTCACATTATTTCTTAAAAGCATATTTTCTACTTTAATACATTTTTTGAGATTTCTCTGAATTTATCAAAATTCAGCCGGATTTGGTGTCAACCAGTATAGTTGGCTGATTTCAGAATTTTTAATTTGAAAACAAGATTTTTTTTTGAAAACTGATTTCATATTATTTCTCAGGGTGATGTTTTCTACCTCTGGGTATTTTTTGGAATTTTTCTGGAATAGTCGAGATTTTCTGACATTATTATAATATTATTTATTTTAGAATCTTTTCTTTTTTTCTTTCTTTTTGTTCTTTTCCTTTTCTTTTCCCCCCAATAGCCGCCTGCACCCCCATGTGGGCCGCCTACCCAATTTATTTCCCCTTACCTCACTCACTTCCCTCTCTCTTTCTCTTTCTCTTTTTTTCCTTTTCTTTTCTCCCTTCTTCTTCTTCTTCTCCTCTTCTCCCTGGCGACGACGACCAACCTGTCGCCGCCGCTGCCGTGGAGCTCCGCTGCCGTGCCACCTCCTCCGGTGACCGGAGCCCCCTCTCTCTTCTTCTCCCATTTTTCTCTTTCTTTTATTCCCCTTCCTCTCCCTTCTCTCTCTTTCTCTTCTCTGGATTTGCTCCCGCCGCCGCCGTCGTGGAGCGCTGCCGTGGAGCGTCGCCGTCTTCCCCTCTCTTCTTCTTCACCTTCCGTCTTCTCCTCTCTTCTTCTTCTGCCTTCCCCTTCTTCTTCTTCTTATTCTTCTTCTTCTTTCTTTTCCTCCTTTTTTTCTCTTTTCTTTTCTTTTTCTCCCCCCACTCTCTCTCTCCCCCGCTCTGTGGTGACCACCGGTGGCCATGTTGCCACCGGTGACCACTGGCTGGCCTGGCTGGTCGGTCAGTCCCCCTCTCTCTTCTCTCTCTCTCTCCTGCTCTCTCTCCCCCTCCTCTAGATCTCTCTTTCCTCCCTCTTTCTTCTCTCTCCTCTCTCTTTTAGTTTCTCTCTTCTCCCCTCCCCCTCTCCTCTGGTCGTGGACGCCAGCGGCCAGGGTCATCGTCAGCCAGTCCACTCTCTTCCCTTCTTTGTTTCTATCTCTATCTCTTCTCTCTTTCTCTATTTCTCTCTCTATCTCTTCTCTCTCTTATCCCCTCCCTCTCTTCTAAGGACCGCCGGTGGCCAGGGCCGCCGTCGGCCACTACTCCCCTCTCTCATTTTCTCTCTCAGTCTTCATCCTTCTCTATCCTACACACACACTCTCTATCTTCTTTCTCTCTTAATCTCTCTATTTTCTCTCTCTTCAAATAAAACACACACACACACACTCTCTCTCTCTCATGGTGATGATATGGATGTGATCAGTCGCATGTGCACGTGTTTTGGGGATTTCAGGATTTTACGGCGATTTTTAGAGATTTAGGCAAGTGTCCTCACCTCGTTTTAGGTTTCCCCGCTTCGACGGGTCGACTATTTATTTTATTCGGTATTCGATTATATTTGTATTCGTATTTTGTATTGGATTGTGCCCTTGTATTTGTATGTGGCGGAGTGCCCAGGATTGTATATGTATATGCCTATGACAAATATTTGTACTAGGGTAGTTTATTTTCTGTACATATACCATGCCTGAGATGTGTTCTTTTACTATTTTTATACCATGTGTGGCCAACCCTTCGTAGTCGTATAGCCTCCGGGCTCTCTACTCAGCCTCCGAGCTTTACCACTATACGACAGTCTAGTCATTATCACGTTTATATGTGTACATGCGTGGTACTAACATCTCCTGCAGGTACTATACCCAGCTTTTTATACCCAACCTTTGAGTTGCGTTTAGCCTCCGGGCCCTCATGCTCCGCCTAAAAGGCGAATCTAGCGCATAGCATTTTCCTGCTAACTCCGCTCGAGTGTAATTACGTCGTGAACGATAGTTGTACACTATCGTGGCATTGTCACGAGCGGTAACTACGCCGAGCATGATAGCCTCTAGCGATGTACGCTAGCCTCGCTCCAGCTTGTCTAGCTCCGCTTGATTGTTCGCTTGTTTGCTCGCTGACCTTATTCCTGTCTCGCTCAGTCTCCGGTTTCACTACTCTACTGATAGTTTAGTTACTACCTGTTATATGCGTATGTTTAGTACTAACACTTCTGCAGGTATCTACTTGGCCTTCTGGCCCATCAACCTTTACGGGCTTTTCACCCACTTCCTTGAAAGAGGAATGTATTCAGACCATTGTTTTCCATTGATTTTACAAAGGGAAAAACTTACAAAAAAGAGTGTCGAGGAGCTAAATTACAAGTATTCTAAAAAGATTACAAGTAGATCCCCTCGGAGATTCTGGAGAAGTGTGCCGGTAGGAGTCTGGTCAGCGCGCGACCACTTTGTCCCTTTGACGATGCGAGCGATGAGATTCCCTTCTCGCCTGGTTCAGGGAATCAGAGAACAGAAGGTTGGTAGAACCCTCTTGTTGCTTTTCAAAATCGCCTTCACTTAGGAATTCCTTCTCGCCTGGTTCTAGAGATTCCTTGGGAGGAAGGTATTAGGGTATGTACTGATACCCTAATACCTTCCTCCCAAGGAATCTCCGGAACCAGGCGAGAAGGAATTCCTAAGTGAAGGTGATTTTGAAAAGCAACAAGAGGGTTCTACCAACCTTCTGTTCTCTGATTCCCCGAACCAGGCGAGAAGGGAATCTCATCGCTCGCATCGTCAAAGGGACAAAGTGGTCGCGCGCTGACCAGACTCCTACCGGCACACATCTCCAGAATCTCCGAGGGGATCTACTTGTAATCTTTTTAGAATACTTGTAATTTAGCTCCTCGATACTCTTTTTGGTAAGTTTTTCCCTTTGCAAAATCAATGAAAAACAAGATGGCGACTCCGCTGGGGATGGAATTCTCCAATGCTGAGTATCAAGTGTCGCAATGCGACGAACAGACCTTCGGGTCTATCTCTGAATTCAGGAAAGCCGGTGCAGCCAGAGCCTCTCTGGCTAAATCTTCAATGCAAGTCTCTGCGGAGACAGATAAGGCTCCCTGCGAGCCTACTGCGGTCCTCTGGCACAACAAGGAAGCAGGCCCGCAGTGCAAGCCTATCACTTTCGAGAACCTGGTCATTCACTTTAACCAAGAAAAATTTGAAGAAGTCCTCTCTGGGGGTGGTCTAATGTTTCGTGCACGGAAGCATAGAAAGGTCTCCATGACCAAGGTTTCAGAACGGAAACCAGAACCAAAATTCTACCAACACCCCTCAGCCTCGCGCGTGGGTGGTCAGGTTCCTTGCGAACCTAAGTCTCCCTTGTCAAAGCAGATGTGGAGGCCAAAGCTGAAGTCTCTGAGTAAAGTTTCAGGCGTAGCTACGCCACAAGTGCGTCTCTCTCGCGAAGAAAAAGGCAAGATGCCTACTTGTCCAACAAGGCTGCTAGCCGCGAAGTCACAATGGCGACAGTACCTTCGCCCAACTCAAGAGCAATAACTCGCGCCAGCCTCGTTCTCATGATCGAAGCTACTGTACCTCAGCGTACGCATGATGTTCATAGCCGCGAAGCTGGAGCCAAAGCACCACAGCGTGCTTCGCTCCCCAGTTCTTCAACTATTAAGCTCGCTCCTCGCAGCGGAGCTAAGGGATTGTTCCTAAGTGCTGATAGCGTTGCTCATGCAGCTTCAGCGCCCAAGGGCGTTTCCAAAACTTTTAGTCGCGAACTTAGAGCCAAAGCTCTATTTAAGGCTAATCGCCTTCGCAGCAGCATAGCGGATAAAGAACCACAGCGTGCTCCGTTCCCGAATTCATCAAGCGCTAAGCTCGCACCTCGTAGCGGGGCTAAGGGATTATCCCTAAGTGTTGACAGCGTTGCTTATGCAGCTTCAACATCCAAGGGCACTCTCAAGGTTCTTAGCCGCGAAGCTAGAGCTGAAGCACTCTTCTGTGCTAATCCCCTCTGCGGTGATAAAAGGAGCAGAACATCGTCCTATGCGCGATACAAAAGAGCCTCTGTGCTGGATCGTTTAGGCCCAACTGGGTCTGACTTGCGAGGATTCTTGACAAGCAAACGGAAGTCAGAATCTTTCCAAACTTCTTTTTCCCGTTGTCAACAAGTGGGATGTCAGTTGAAGACAGTCCACTCGGTCCATTGCCGGCTAGGACCAATCCTCGCCACTTCTCCAAGTCAGCGGTCAGTTTTTGATCGACTGACGGCACAGGCCCCGAGCAAACATCATAAAAGGAGCGTCTCGCGAGACCTACCCTCTGCATCCGTCAACATGACCGGAAGAGGACAAGAGCTGCGCAGGGGCAGACAAGCGCCCCACGACACTCCCTACAGCTCCCCAGATCCAGATTATAGTCCAGGCTTAGGCGAAGTCTTGGTGCATGAAGAGGGTGTCTTCCGAAACACCAGATCTAGGGTTGCGATACCCTACAGTTATGAACAGCCTTCTTCCTCAACGGCCGTAGCCTCGCCGGAACCAAGTGTTTGGTACGGAGAAGAGACGTTCGGTGTAAAATTTCCTTGAATCAATTAAAAGATTACAACGGACTACTGCTCCGACTACAAGGGAGGGGAGATGTTGAGTCTTGAATCCCCCCTTTGTTAGTGCTGGGTTCTTCAGGTGGCGATGGAAAGTGAATCTTGTTTTCCGTTGACCGGGTGTGACGTCGAAAACTTTTGGGGATCTTCTCTTCGGATGGCGGACGGAGTAACGCAGCTCTGTCGGCCAGAAATCTCAAAGAGATTGTAGGCAAAGACTAACTTGTACGCAACAAGTTGTTTGAAGGGTTGGACTCTCTTTTCTCCTCTCTGGAAGCTCTAAAGTCAAGCTCTTTTCTCTCAGAGTTCTTCTCTCAGAAAATCCGACCCCTTCTTCATAGCAACGGGGCTGTTTATAGAGGTTTCAGGAGCGTACGTGCCTCCTAAAAACACTCCATAATGGGGGTTAACTTTCCCCATTATGTGGGCCGTGATTGACCCTATAACCGGGACGGTTACAACTGAGGCGCGGGTTTCGACCCACGCGCCTTTGAGCTGTTGAGACGCGGGTTTCGACCCACGCGCCTTGGTGCTGCTGAGACGCGGGTTTCGACCCTCGCGCCTTGGTGCTGCTGAGACGCGGGTTTCGACCCTCGCGCCTTGGTGCTGCTGAGACGCGGGTGTCGACCCTCGCGCCTTGGTGCGGCTGAGACGTGGGTGTCGACCCACGCGCCTTGGTGTTGTAGTGCTGGCTGAGACGCGGGTTTCGACCCACGCGCCTTGGTGCGGCTGAGAGACGCGGGTGTCGACCCTCGCGCCTTGGTGCTGCAGTGCTGGCTGAGACGCGGGTGTCGACCCACGCGTCTTGGTGCTACAGAGACGCGGGTTTTGACCCTCGCGCCTTGGTGCCGCAGTGCTGGCTGAGACGCGGGTGTCGACCCACGCGCCTTGGTGCTGCAGAGACGTGGGTTTCGACCCTCGCGCCTTGGTGCCGCAGTGCTGGCTGAGACGCGGGTGTCGACCCACGCGCCTTGGTGCTGCAGAGACGCGGGTTTCGACCCTCGCGCCTTGGTGCTGCAGTGCTGGCTATGATTAGCCCTGCGTCTGGAGTTTGGGACTCTGCTTTTGATGGCTTGTCTTTAATGATTTTTAGACAGCCTACAGAACCCCCTCCAAAGTTTTCGATATTCCGCAGTTGGCTGGGACGGATTTCAAAATACTTTGGACTCTAGCTGAATTCGCCCTTCTCGTGGTTGGACTGACAATGCTCTGAGTTTGATCTTGTCTGGACTATGGTCTTCGTGAGTGTACTGTGGAACCCTTTGAAGCCGCCAGAAATGATCGTGGTGAGTGTCTAGATACACAGTCTAAACTCTCCCAGTGCTTTGAGTTTGTCGTTGGTGTACTTTAAACCAGAGGTGGGCAGTCGTCTGCTTGTGCCAGTGTGCTTTTGAACTGAATTGCAGAGAAGTAAGGACTACACGCCAGTTCCGTGGACGCAGGGGTGAACTGCTTTGGGATGACAACGCGACTGTTACTCCATGAGGTAGGCACGACTTTGGTCGGTCGAACAGGTGCGCTCTTCGGAAGGACGCATCTTTTGGGTGAAGACGCAGCTTTCTAATTTTATGTGACTTCAAAGCGCGACCCCCAGTATGGGTCCCTCTTTGCTAAGGGGACGCAGTTCTGAACTGCTCCGAGAGACGCGGTCGCAGTTCTCTTAACTGGAAGGAAAGAGGACGCCGAAAGGGACGCAAGTTCCTAGACGCGGCTCTCGGGCCTGCGTTTGGTGCAACTTCCTAGGCGTTACATGCAGCTTGTCATAAATATTTCGTTGGATCTTTAAATGTTCAGTTGATGTTGACGATTGGGGACTCGTATCATCCGACGTTTCCCGACGCGGCAGTCCACGCGTCAGCCCTTCATTGGGCTTAAGCATTAATGCTTTTTAATGCCAAACCGGCGCTGGCAGTTGGAGGCCCGTGTCTCCGTGTTTCCCGAAGCGACGATCCACGCGTCAAACCTTTATTGGGCTTCGACACTCGTGCGGTCATTAAAGCCGACGGTTCTGATTAGCGAGCCATTAATTATAGGCATTATGGTTTGCCTATAAATAGGGCTCAGCCTCGCCTTTCAGCAGTTCATTACTTAAACTGCTTTCTTTGAGAGCGAATGCTCTAAGAGATCTTGTCTTCTCCCTTCAAGGACTTCACCAGGGACTTGCCTCCATGGACGAAGATGACCCAGAGCTTTCATGCTTCTGTTTAGCCTTTCCGGAAGATTACCACTGTCAAGTGATTTCAATAACAAAAAGCGTCTCCTTGAACACCTTTTATGTCTGCACTTTGATGCAGAAAGTTCAACTTTTAATAGAGGCCTCTGCGGGTATGACTTCCTGGTTTTGCCATGAAATTCTCAGCACAACTGAGTTTCAGTTTTGATATCTCTTAGAGATTCATCTTCTTGACCTTCTTCTGAAGTCTAACTGGTGTACCCATCTTTTGAAAGTTGCACCGTTTAGAAAATTCTGACTTAAAATTTCTAGACGAGAGTATAATGGACTTTTGCACCTGGACCATGGGCTTAACATACAGAGCTCGCGTCTGAGGCTGTTGACTTAGATCAAAGGTTTCAGGACTGAATTTTGCAACCCCTGTTTATCAAACAGGGAGATGGCAATTTTCGCGTCTCGAACTTTAGACACGGGTGCAAAACTAGACTGCGCTCGAACTCTGTGTGTTGTCACAGTTTTGATCGTCGTCGTTTCTGCCGCCGCAGAAGTTTGGTTCGCTGCGCGGGTCATTCCTGCGTTTGAAGATTTCAGCAATAACTGCGTCTGTCACTTAGTTTTTCTGTTGAAGTATACTAAGCTTCAGATCTTCTAATTTTTGTTTGCTTCATGCAGGTAGGCTTAATCATCCTTTTTCATATTCGCTGGGCCTCTGGGAGAATATTTCGGCCAGCGAACTTGGTCGATGGTCGACCACTGGAGAAGAAGTCATGACTCCTGCCTTCAGGAGACGGGGACCGGACCCTCGCCAAGATATCTTTGAATTCAATGCACCGGTCATGCTTCTTGGCATGGCATGGTCAGAGTGAGGATGGCGGTGGATATAGTGGTGGGTATGGTCTTGGATTCTCCTTCACCTACCCCAGAAGTGACATCGATGAAAACTCCATGCTCATTGGATGACTTTCTGGTGGTGGAGATGTTCATCAATAAAGGATCATACCCCGCCACTTTGGATGGTCAGGTGGAATCAGAAGATTCTGCTGCCTTTCGACCTCAAAAACACCATTGCTCTTGGTCAACGATGGGCTCTTTCAATATTTACATCATGCATCGTGGTGCAATCAGCTTCCGATCGTCGCCACAGTGTTCAATCCTACTTTGGCGCCCTTCCAAACATCTTGTACTTGGAGTTCTGAGCAGCTTCAAGGAGTGAGTGCAACCTTGAGAGAGAGAGAGAGGGACTTCTTTGTACTCCTTTATCTGTAACACTCAATCTTATTGAATAAGAGAGCATTTTGTATCACTTTCATATGACTGGATATAAATAAAAGTGACACTTTTCTTTTTGTCTCCTATTGTTTTGAAC